>CM059186.1:11345281-11461376 GCA_030323885.1 Branchipolynoe longqiensis
TGTCTGCTTCTTTGTGTCACTCTGCTCAGGGCCGGCTGTTGACTGTCTGCTTCACTGTGTCACTCTGCTCAGGGCCGGCTGTTGACTGTCTGCTTCACTGTGTCACTCTGCTCAGGGCCGGCTGTTGACTGTCTGCTTCTTTGTGTCACTCTGCTCAGGGCTGGTTGTTGACTGTCTGCTTCATTGTGTCACTCTGCTCAGGGCTGGTTGTTGACTGTCTACTTTGTTGTGTCATTCTGCTCAGGGCCGGCTGTTGACTGTCTGCTTCACTGTGTCACTCTGCTCAGGGCCGGCTGTTGACTGTCTGCTTCTTGTGTCACTCTGCTCAGGGCCGGCTGTTGACTGTCTGCTTCTTTGTGTCACTCTGCTCAGGGCCGGCTGTTGACTGTCTGCTTCTTTGTGTCACTCTGCTCAGGGCGGCTGACTCTGCTTCATGTGTCACTTGTCAGGGCGGCTTTGACTGTCTGCTTCGTTGTGTCACTCTGCTCAGGGCCGGCTGTTGACTGTCTGCTTCTTTGTGTCACTTGCTCGGGCCGGCTGTTGACTGTCTGCTTCACTGTGTCACTCCAGGGCCGGGACGTTGTTCTGTTTCTGCTCAGGGCTGGCTGTTGACTGTCTGCTTCTTTGTGTCACTCTGCTCAGGGCCGGCTGTTGACTGTCTGCTTCGTTGTGTCACTCTGCTCAGGGCCGGCTGTTGACTGTCTGCTTCTTTGTGTCACTCTGCTCAGGGCCGGCTGTTGACTGTCTGCTTCGTTGTGTCACTCTGCTCAGGGCCGGCTGTTGACTGTCTGCTTCGTTGTGTCACTCTGCTCAGGGCCGGCTGTTGACTGTCTGCTTCTTTGTGTCACTCTGCTCAGGGCTGGTTGTTGACTGTCTGCTTCATTGTGTCACTCTGCTCAGGGCTGGTTGTTGACTGTCTACTTTGTTGTGTCATTCTGCTCAGGGCCGGCTGTTGACTGTCTGCTTCACTGTGTCACTCTGCTCAGGGCCGGCTGTTGACTGTCTGCTTCACTGTGTTCTGCTCAGGGCCGGCTGTTGACTGTCTGCTTCTTTGTGTCACTCTGCTCAGGGCCGGCTGTTGACTGTCTGCTTCGTTGTGTCACTCTGCTCAGGGCCGGCTGTTGACTGTCTGCTTCTTTGTGTCACTCTGCTCAGGGCCGGCTGTTGACTGTCTGCTTCGTTGTGTCACTCTGCTCAGGGCCAGCTGTTGACTGTCTGCTTCTTTGTGTCACGCTGCTCAGGGCCGGCTGTTGACTGTATGCTTCGTTGTGTCACTCTGTTCAGGGCCGTCTGTTGACTGCCTGCTTCTTTGTGACACGCTGTTCAGGGCCGTCTGTTGACTGTCTGCCTCGTTGTGTCACTCTGCTCAGGGCCGGCTGTTGACTGTCTGCTTCGTTGTGTCACTCTGTTCAGGGCCGTCTGTTGACTGTCTGCTTCATTGTGTCACTCTGCTCAGGGCCGTCTGTTGACTGTCTGCTTCGTTGTGTCACTCTGCTCAGGGCCGTCTGTTGACTGTCTACTTTGTTGTGTCACTCTGCTCAGGGCCGGCTGTTGACTGTCTGCTTTGTTGTGTCATTCTGCTTAGGGCCGGCTGTTGACTGTCTGCTTCATTGTGTCACTCTGTTCAGGGCTGGTTGTTGACTGTCTGCTTTGTTGTGTCATTCTGCTTAGGGCCGGCTGTTGACTGTCTGCTTCACTGTGTTCTGCTTAGGGCCGGCTGTTGACTGTCTGCTTCACTGTGTTCTGCTCAGGGCCGGCTGTTGACTGTCTGCCTCGTTGTGTTATTCTGCTCAGAGCTGGTTGTTGACTGTCGGCTTCGTTGTGTCACTCTGCTCAGGGCTGGCTGTTGACTGTCTGCTTCATTGTGTCACTCTGCTCAGGGTCGGCTGTTGACTGTCTGCCTCGTTGTGTCACTCTGTTCAGGGCCATCTGTTGACTGTCTGCTTCGTTGTGTCACTCTGCTCAGGGCCGGCTGTTGACTGTCTGCCTCGTTGTGTCACTCTGCTCAGGGCCGGCTGTCCACACTCTACATGCCATGCCGTTTTTGCCAAGTGTGTGTGTGTGTTGTGTGATGTGTGTGTTGTGTGATGTATGTGTTGTGTGTTGTGTGTTGTGTGATGTGTGTGTTGTGTGTGTGGGTGGACAGGGGGTTGTTCGAATTGCGTATTCGATACCGTTTTTGCCAAGTGTGTGTGGGGTGTGTTGTGTGTGGTGTGCTGTGTGTGTTTATGTCCTGTGTGTGGGATGTGTGTGTTGTATGTCATGTATGTGTTGTGTGTAATGTATGTGTTGTGGGCGCTGTGTGTATTGGGCAGCATAAATACACCCATCACCAAAAAACAACAACAAACAAACTTAGTTAGTAAATAACAGTCTATTAGATCATAGACTAAAAACCGACAATAGCGAGGTCCCACAGTTGTCGGATTAAAGAGGTACAACCTGTGCTTAGCATTTCTGACTCTCTCTTGGTTGTCCATCGATTGCGACAACGACAGCAACTCATCATTTGTTGTGAACTCGTTGATGACCAATGAGTCAAATTTGTGCTCGGAATTTGCGGTGGCACATTTGGCGTGTGTGCAGCTGCAGTCAGAGGGTCTAGTAAGTGATGGAGATGATCTTTTCTCTGCTGACGCTTTTGTTCAGCTTGAGATATACAATCAGTTTCAAACTGTGTTATGCCTTTGAGAATAGAAGCATGCGATGGACTCCTATCCTTGGCCACTATTTCCCAGGTTGTAGTGTTGACATTTCTTCAGGTTGTATTTAAGGCAGTCCTTGAACATTTTCTTCTGACCACCTTGATTTGTCTATTTCTGACTAGGACTATGAACTTATGCTCGATTGCTATTACAATCTAATGGCGTTTAAGCCAACTCTAAATATTAAATACTTTCTATGGAATCCTTGGGTGGTTGCTTTTGTGTTGTTGTGATAGTGTGTGACTTTTTTTCAGTGGTGGTGGAAGGGGTTTGTGGGGAAGGGAGGTAACCTAATTGTTAATCAACATTAATTACCCATCTGACCTAAATGTAGCTCAGTGTTTTTCAGTGAGTCGTCTCTTTAAGAGTAGGTCAATGCTATTTGTGCCAACTAAGGGTACCTTGAAGCTGCACAGTCCGATAAAAGCACCAACATTTCCAAACAACTTGTCTAGAATTGATTTGCCGTAGCTAACTAAAGCCCCAGTCACAATATGGCTTGCGACCACTTTGCGACAAATTTGGTACCACTTTGCGACCAAAAGGCCAAATGGTCGGTGACCAGTCGCGAGCGCTGAAAATAGTCGGCGACATCCGAGCAACGGTTTTGGTCGCAAGGAGGTTTTTGGTGCAGCCCCTGCAACCTCCTTGTGACCAAAATGGTCACTGAGGGGTTGCCGATCGATGGCCAACCATTGTTTTTCCCACCATTTGTGCTTTGGTCACAAGGAGGTTACTGGCTTTTGGTTGCAAAGTAGTTACAAAGTGGTCACAAAGTGGTTGCAAGCCGTAAGTAGTGTGACTTAGGCGTTAGAGACTGATACACTCATTGTCTTGAATGAGCGAGGTCGCTCATTCGGTGTCATTGCTGGACATGGCGCGCTCAAGGGCCGAAGCCCACCCCCACCCCCACCCCTGCCACTGCTGTGGTAGGGGGGGTGAGTCACGCATGACAGGGTCTCCCCCCACCCCCACCCCCCGTGGGGGAGAAGGGGAAGGAGGGGGGGGACTGACACACGACAGGGCCTCGCACCCCACCCCAACCTCGCCGGTGGTGGGGGGGGAGGAGGGGGAAGCCCGTTCCCCCCCTCCGGCCAATGATAACTCCCCTCCCAGGGGACTCCTGGTCAGTCCTCTCCAAACTCCCACACTGACCACTTCCCACCTCCAACTTTACCCACCCACCCACACCTGCAGTTGATTGTGCACACAACAATCAACAAAACCGAAAACCAATCAAGCATTTAAAGTAAACAAATTAAGAATACCATCTAATGAGCAACTGACACCCACGCAGTTGATAGATCATACCTACTTAAATGTCACATTTCTGTTAATTTACCCTCTACTGTTATGTCATATGTTTATCATTAACTTTTGCTATTGTACTTTAAGGTAATTGATTACTCGTTTGTTAAATCGTTCACATGACTCATATGCCCTCATCACATTTCATTTCCCCAATATATCGGGGCCTTTGCTCATTCGCTTCTTGCCCGATGATACACAGTCAATGTACATGCCACTGGCTGGGCAGCTCCCGAATAAAAGCCTTGATTAACCCACTCATGCCTCTGAGTCAGCTGTGTCCGTGAGCAATGAAGCGTATGTTGCTGCATAAAAGGGCCGTAGGTCAATTTAATTGAACCTGTTTTAATAGACGTCTATGGTGTTAGAGTTTTGGTATGCATGCAGAAATCAATTTCACATATTTGCCCTTTAAATATCTTCAAAATTAGTCATTGAAAATCAAAGTTACTTCAGACTAATGTATGGTAGATTCGAACAATCAACCTAATATATTCATCTCAAGAAACGGTAGAAACTTTAAAACCATCGGACTATACAACTTTTAGAAAACATTAAGCGGCAGAGCATGTTTAAATAATGTGAAGTAATTCATTTTAATCTGGGAAAGTAAAAGCATCAGACTACTTTAAAGCGATGAAAAATGTTAATTGTCTAAACCGAGATTCCTACCTAGATTTTATAGGATAACTTAGATACATTATCGGTTTACTTCCTATTTAGAAGAGAGTACACAATCAATTTAAAGCGGCATAGTCCGATGAAAACATCAAATTTTCAAAACCAAAGCAATTACCTAGATTTAATTCTACACGTCTAACTTAGATACTGCACTTATTAAAGTTGCATAGACCGATGGTTTTGAATTTCTGTATTTTTTCTGAGATAAATATATTAGATCGATCACTAGTATCTACTTTACATTAGTTCAAAGTTACTTTTATTTTAAATGGTAAACTTTTTAGATATTTTTAGTGCAAACATGGAAAATTAGTTTTGGCAAGCTTGGCAAAACTCTGACACCATAGACTTCTCCAGTAATAGGTTCTGTTAAATTGGCTCAGTATTGCCTTCTACGCAGAAACAAATGCTTAATAAGTGCATCAGTATCTAAGTAAGATATGTAAAATCAAATCTAGATGATTGGTTTGGTTTTGAAAATTTGATATTTCATCGGATTATGCAGCTTTAAGCATTTGTCACCACATAGAAGGGAATACTGGGGCAAGTTAGTAGAACCTGTTACCATGCAAACCTATGGTGTTTTTGTGTGCTTGCCAACATTAATTTAGCATTCTTACACTTCAAATATCTTTAGATTTAGCCATTTAAAATAAAAGTCCCTTCAAACTCAAGTAAGGTAGATTATAGCAATCAACGTAATATATTTATCTCAGAAAATGACAGAAACTCAAAGCATCTGACTGATCAACTTGAATAGAACTTGTCACTGGTGGGCATACGTCGAGTACGCTCGGGGTATAGCATCATAGGTGGGCATAGGTCGAGCCACTAAAGAAATTGTGCATGTTAAAAATTGTCAATGTATGTCGCCGTATGGCTCATACAACGTTTCTCATACGCTCGGCATATGTCGGCATATGCCGGCGTACATTATGCACACTTTAGGGGTAGGTCGGGATAGGTTGGAACACGTTAGCCGTACGTTCAGCCATGCAGTCCACGTACAGCCAAAGGATGCATAACGTACTCCTCACAAACTTTGAACGTATGCCTGCCGTATCTCCAGCGTACTTAACATATATGCCGTACTTCTAGCGATTAAGTAACGTATGTAACTTTGGTAAGCATACCGTGAGCGTATGCAATAGGTCAGAGATATGTTCTTCATACGTTATGTACGTTGTGTGTATGCCCATTTTTATCCCGCGCCCCTGCAAAGTTTGACGAATGCTGACGTACTGGCAAATTATGGTACGTTGGGCACGCGCTGACGCCGTACGTCGTAGTCTGACAGGCCCTTAAGAGTTGCTTCAAACTGAAGCAAAGTCGAGGATAATGATCAACCTAATATATTTAACTTAAACAATAAACGCGACGGAAACGACAAACTATTGCTATTAGGCCATGCAACTTTAACGCAAGGATTAAGCCTTCCTGTTGGTTGGTCGGTTGTTGGAGTTTTACATCCTGGCAACATCTAAGGTCATATCAGGATAGGTACCGACCTGTGACAGTGCACACTCATAGCAACTTTATAGTCCTGCCCCATGGGGAAATCAGGCCACTAGAACCATGACCCGATATCCCACTCAGTCACATTATCCTGACACTGAGTTAACCAGTCCTTGCCCTATCCTATTAATGCCGAGCGCCAGGCTAGGAAGCGACAAGTATCAATTTTAAAGTCATTGGTTTGACTTGACCGGGAACCGAACTCCCGACCTTCCGCACGCGAGGCCCGGGCTCTAGCAGTTTCCTTCCTGTTTAAAGTACGTCTTAAATCATTACTGGGTGCTCTATTGCCAGCCAGTCATATACGCAGGGCCCGCTGATGGTACCGACGACTCGGGCAATCACCCGAGGTGCCACTCACTAGGGGGCGCCAATTATAATTTCAAGAAATTCTAGACCATCTTGGTATACTTGTATGGGCGCTGAAGTTCAACTTGCCCAGGGCGCCAGCAACCCTAGGGCTGACACTACATATATATATATACACACACGCACAAGATCACACAGGCAACCCAGTATACAGGGCACCAACCAAGCTGCACCTGTAATCCATATGGGGCAATAGTGCCGTGTTAGCAGTGCATGTAGTTAGATTGCTGGGGCACACTTCTGGGTTATGGTGCTTGTTGCCCTGTGGTTAGCATACAAATTGCATGATGGGTGCTGTAGTGATGGCTTACTAAGATGTTAGTGGGCATAGAATTGTCAATATCAACTTCAGGTAGGAATTTTAATTCTGCTCTTTGCTGGCCGGTTTGGTGGTGTTTTCTGTTGTTTCTGGCTGTCGTTGATTAGTTACACAAGGAGAATTTCAATCACAGACAACTGGTCTTCCTCATGCCATTGCTCTTGGCCTATCCTAGTAGTACCAAGCTCCAGGTTAGTTAGCGACAAGTATAATCGAATCCCATGACATGCCACATGTGAAGTGGGCGCTCAACATTTTTTGGCCATCCTGTTGTTATAGTGTGCGGGATGCTGATTATTTGTCTTTGTTTATTATATTTAATCGTCCTGATATGACCTTAGATGTTGGTAGGACGTAAAACAACAACAAACAAACAAATTATTATATTTAAGGGTAATATAGTTTAACAAAATAAAACTGATTTTGTGTTTATAATAAAAGGTTGCTTAAATGCTAGGAAAAGGGAACTCTAAAGGCCCGGTCACATACACATAGTTGAACGTAGTGGAGGCTAACGTAGTTGAACGTAGTTGAACGTAGTTGAACGTGGTTGAACGTAGTTGAATGTACTGGAGAAGTATGGATGCCGGTACATGCGACTGTGTTCAACTACAACACGTTAGCCTCCACTACGTTCAACTACATCCACTAACGTGTATGTAACCGGGCCTTTAGTGGTACCGGCCCTGCTCTGTTCTATAAATAGTGTGTGGTGTACTGCAGAAGAGGGGTTACAATCTTTGATGTCTGAGCAAACACTCGAAGCTGGGACACTGTACATATTCAGGTATATCCTACTGAGCACCACCCTATTCATCGCTGATTCGCTATGACACTCTTAAAAGATGGGATGGCCGAATGAGTTAGAGCGTCCGTCCCCCATGTTGGTAGACCGTGGGGTCGGGGGTTCGAACCCTGGTCGAGTCAAAGCAATTACTTAAAAATGTATACTTGTCGCTTCCTAGCCTGGCGCTTGGCAGTAATAGGATAGGGCAAGTACGGGTTAGCTCAGTGTCAGGATAATGTGACTGAGTGGGATATCGGGTTATGGTGCCGGTGGCCTGATTTCCCAGTGGGGCAGCACTATAAAGTCGGTAGCCATCCTGATATGACCTTAGATGTTGCTAGCACGTAAAACTCCGACAACCAGCCAACTTAAAATGGCAACCGCCTCTCTCCACCCTTCATATATGGGAACTAAACATGTTTTTTTTCTGCTGCTCGCACCCATGCACAGCACACACCTTGCCCTCTAACTATAACGCAATCGATCACAAGTCAGCACCTGTCCTGATATGACCTTCGATTGTTGCTTGGATATTAAGCCTCAACAAACAAACTATGCTCCTTTATAATGGACCTGTATTTCTATATAATATACATACTGTAGTCTCAAAAGGTGATAACAAATTTTTGTTTGTCCATTGTAACGATTGACACAAAACAGCACAGAAACGGTTACACTGAAATCGAAAGAGTAGCCTATGTGGCGGCAGTGGGTTTCCTCCAAAGAAATATGTCAGAATGACCATATGTTTGACGTCCAATAACCGATGATTTTTTTGTGTGTAAATATAGTTTATTCATTGAATAAAGTCTTCTGTCAGTGCCGTGGCACTGGTCTTCTAGCCATGTGACAATACAGTTATTTACAATATATGTATATGTAGTCTGATATTGTTATCAGCAGCTAGCTCAAATCAGCTGAAATAACCATATTAAACATTCAAAGACTTACATATGGTATAGTTTGACAATTCACATATAAAAATAGTAGTTATATGTTGTATTCATACACACTTACATACATACATGTGTATTGATTAGACCTTTACATTACAGAGTGGTTAGGTGCATAGTTTCCCTTCATAGGTTTGTATGCCTACTATGTTGTGAATTGCAAAATTATCATTTTCGTTGGAGTTAGCATTTTGAGATGGAGTGTTAGTAGAATGGTTTGTTTATTCTGTTAGATAGAGTGTGGTTAGCTTGTAGGTTAGCTTGCAGGTGTTTTTTGACTACATGAAGTAGTTTGAGTAAGTAGGTTGTTAGTAATGATGGGATAAACAATGCTTGGAGGATTGTACATTTCAGTCATTTAGTAGTCTAGTACAGACTTTATTAGTGTCTATGTTTATACAAAGACCCTATAATACCAAGACGGCTCACTCAGCCTGTACTGTGTAATCAAAATGATCAAACCCACCACTTGGGCAATGTGCTCTAGAGGCGTCGTTAAATAAAACAAGGACTTTGATTTTCCAAATGTTGGCAACCCTGGAGTGCACGTGACCTCCCATTAACGCTGCACGCTGTGTGTACAGACAGTTGCTACACACTTACTGACGGTATCAGCGGGTTGGGTGTGGCCCCCGAGCGAGTTAGTTCGCCTCAGGCCCGCGTGGGGCGCCTCGCCGGGTGAATGGGGCGAGTGGGAGGGTGGGCAATGTTAGGGCGGGCCTCATTAACATGGTGGGGCTGCTCATCGGGGGTGCGCCTGTATCAATAATGTACTGGAGGCCCGGAGGCTAACCCTCCCGGGGAACCTCCGCAACCCCCCCCCCCCCTTAATCATGCCACGCATTCTCTTAAAGATGGGCTAACACGACTGAGATACACGCCATCCTATTGCCTTCTCTTAAAGATGGGCTAACATGATGAAGACGACCGCCATGCCCGACCTTGTCTTGAAAAGTTAAAGATGGGGTAACATGACATATAGAACCGCCATGCCTTGTCTTAAAGAGCGGCTAGCATGAGTATACCAACCACCATGCCACACCTTTTCTTAATGATCTGGTAATATGACTAAAGGAACCACCATGCTCCGCCTTCTCTTAAAGTTGGGCTGACATCAAAATATCTGTACCTAGTCTAAGTTTGTTTTATTTAACGACGCCTCTAGAGCACATTGATTTTTATCATCGGTTATTGGACGTCAAACATATGGTCATTCTGACATATTTCTTTGGAGGAAACCCACTGCTGCCGTATAGGCTACTCTTTCCGATAAGCAGCAAGGGGTCTTTTATATGCACTTTCCCACAGACGGGACATCACATACCACAGCCTTTGATGAACAAGTTGCTGTACCTAGTCACTCAAGTACAACAGTCATACATACCTCCATTGGGTGGGTGCTAGGATATGGCAACGGTCGCAATAACATGTATGACTGAGTGGAGTATCGGCTCAGGGTGGAGCAGTGTTATTAACTTGGAATGAGTGCGCACTGTCACAAATCGGTACCTGGCCTGATATATAACCTATTTTGGGGAGAATTGGTCTTCCTCATTCCACTGCTCCTTGCCCTATCCTAGTAATGCCAAATGCCAGGCTAAGTATAAATATTTAAGTCATTAGTTTGATTCAAATATTATGTGCACATATTCCTAGTAAAGGTCAATTACCTGCACATATTCCTAGTAAAGGTCAATTACCTGCACATATATATATTCCTAGTAAAGGTCAATGACCTGCACATATTCCTAGTAAAGGTCAATTACCTGCCCATATTCCTAGTAAAGGTCAATTACCTGCACATATATATATATTCCTAGTAAAGGTCAATACCTGCACATATATATTTTCCTAGTAAAGGTCAATTACCTGCACATATTCCTAGTAAAGATCAATTACCTGCACATATTCCTAGTAAAGGTCAATGACCTTCACATATTCCTAGTAAAGGTCAATTACCTGCACATATATATTCCTAGTAAAGGTCAATTACCTGCACATATTCCTAGTAAAGGTCAATTACCTGCACATATTCCTAGTAAAGGTCAATGACCTGCACATATTCCTAGTAAAGGTCAATGACCTGCACATATTCCTAGTAAAGGTCAATTACCTGCACATATTCCTAGTAAAGGTCAATGACCTGCACATATTCGCGCTCTGTCTGCGGCTCCAGTGTGCGGAGTGAAATGTTATCTTTTAATCATAGCTACAACAAATCCGTGGGACATAAGAAGAGGTCGTGTCTCATTCAGCTATGTGGGGGGGGGGAGATTAAAACCGTAACTATTTGTTTCCCCTGGGTGGAGGGGGGGGGCAGTACAATGGGGGGTTGGGGGTTGGGGGGAGGGGGTACTCCCGATTGCTAATTCACTTTGCAATCTGTTGGGGTTTTACATCCTAGCAACATCTATGGGGATATCAGGACGGGTAGTGCCTTGTGACAGTGTTGCACACATGGCAACTTTATAGTGCTGCCCCCCCCCCCCCCCCACACCACTGGGAGACCTTGCCACCAGCACAATGAACCAGTGTCCCACTCAGTCACATTATCCTGATGCTGAGCTAACCAGTCCTTGCCCTATCCTCGTAACGCCGATCATCAGGCTAGGAAGCAACACGTCTCAATGTTGTAAGTCATTGGTTTGACTCGAGTGGGATTAGAACTCCCGACCTTCCCTGTGGGAAGCCTGCGCTCTGCCGACTCGGCCACCACGTCCGATGCTTTGCGATCTGCACTTTCTCGCTCTCTCTCTCTCTTCATTTTCTTTTCTTTCTTTTAAATTTGTTTTCCAATCGGACAACAAATGAGATGTATCTCTACTTGGTTCGTCTCATTCAATGCGATGTTCATTGAGAATGGCATCTAATCTTCGTGCAGACCGCCAGGGGAATAGTGAAATAGTGACTTAAGTCGCCGATGGGGGCGCCACCAGTACACCACAAGCAGAGTCAGTTACAGAAGATAGTTTGAGTACAAGATGGGAGTCGATGAACTTCCTTTCTGTATACTCGCATATAAGTTGGTACCCCTCCTGATATGTTGCCATGACGTAAAACCCCAACAACCAGTCGGTCGAATCCCGACCTTCCGATTATGGGTTCGAACGAAGGTGTAGGGGTAGAGAAGTGCAGTTTTTTGTAGAATGTTTGGAATTTCATGTGAGCATGGTTTGCTTTAATTAGATGGCCCGATTTCTTCTTTGGTCACGTGTCTTCTAAGGCTTAGAAGCCCCACCACCATCACCACCACCACCACCACCACCACCACCACCACCACCACCATCCCACGCTCCCCACAAAAGCTTAGCACTGAAAAAGGAAAATCACGCAAATCAAATATCCAGTTGTTGTTGTTAGAGGCCATCCCCCCTCACCCCCCCCCCCCTCACTCACCCCTCCCCCACCAACCTCCACGTGCCACCCACCCGACCCTCCAGCCACACATTAAGGGAAAGTGTGGAGAGATTGAAGAGAGGTAGGTGATCTTTATTGAGATTAGAGCCTAGATTAGAACGGGGTGATAAGGTGTGTGTAATGGGTGGGGAGGCACTGGGATGCGGTGCGTGTGGGTTAGTGGATCGGTAATCGCCACTTGGCACCGGTACCCTTGATGAACCACATTCTACTAGTATAGTACCATTTTCCCGTTATCTTTTCTACACTGAAATCTTTGCTTTTAGAAACTACCTAAAGCTGCTCTTTTCACACCTTCAAATTGAGATCTAACCAGCACCCCTACCCACCCCCACGGTGGTGGTTGGGGTGGTGGTTGGGGTGGTGGTTGGGGTGGTGGTTGGGGTGGTGGTTGGGGTGGTGGTTGGGGGTTGGGGTGTGTGTTATAAAATGATGCTAGATGCGGTGTGATAGTCATCGCCTGATGTGGTGATGGAGGTATAAAGTGACACCCACACTCACACCCACAGCCATACCCACGCCCTTCACTACAACCACCTGTGGGTGTGGCTGTGGCTGTGGGTGTGACCGCTGTTCACACCCATCCTGCGGGAGGTGTGAACAGAAGCCATGGTCTACCTCCCGCCATGCATCAGCAGGTTACCTGCGTGATAGTGGAACACCCCCCCCCCCTCTCCCCTCCACACATACTCTCATCCCCCTCCTCCCCTCCACACACACACACACACACACACACACCCCTGCCCCCTAACTGTAGCACCATTATGCAGGGCAGTGCTTGACAGCATTGCTATATTATGGTCCCCGGCCTCTACGGCTAAATAACCCCTTCACAACGTGGTAGTAACCAGGCGCTCGGCATTACTAGGATAGGGCAAGGACTGGTTAGCTCAGTGTCAGGATAATGTGACTGAGTGGGATATCGGGTCATGGTGCAGGCGGCCTGATTTCCCAGTGGGGGCCCGTCCTGATATGAACTTAGATGTTGCCAGGACGTAAAACTCCAACAACCAACCTACCCAGTGGGGCAGCACTATAAAGTCGACATGAGTGCGCACTGTCACAAATCGGTATTCGTCTTGATATGACATTAGATGTTGCCAGGATGTAAAACAACCACCCACCAAACCAACCAACAACATGGTGGAATTTGGAAGCAGTTCACTGCCTTCGGAAAGATTGATGTTATTGTTTGGGGGGAGTTTGCATCCTAGCAACATCTCAGGTTATATCATGATGAGTACCTACTTGTGACAACCCGTCCTGATATGACCTTAGATCTTGCTAGGACGTAAAACATCAACAAACAAACAAACTTGTGACAGCACAAACACACTCATAGCAACTACTGCCACAGTGACAGACCTGGGTCGCCTGCACCATGACCCGATATCCTACTGATAAAACCAGTCCTCGTCCTAGCTTACTAATGCCAAAGACCCTATAATACTAAGACGGCTCACTCAGCCTGTACTGTGTAATCAAATTGATCAAACCCACCACTTGGTGTGCTGGCTGTTCTCTTTGATTAAAAAGGTGCTATATTATATGTATAAATGTATATATGAATGTGAAAGATGTGTAATGATGGCAATGCTGATGGTGATGCTGATGATGATGCGTATTTGTTCATAGCAATTTCATATTGAGGTGCATTCATACTTACCTATCTCATGTATAATATAATCGTATGTGTTTACATGCGAAACACCAACCAGCAGCTGGGTTGATCAAACCCACCAAAAGGTGGCACTGCGAAATTTACATTACCATAGGAGAGATAGGGAGTGAGCCGTCTTAATATTATAGGGTCTTTGGTAATGCCGAGCACCAGGCTAGGTAGCAACAAGTATACATTTGGTAAGTCATTGTTTTGACTCGATTAAAGTTCAAACCCATAACTTTTCGCAGTGGAAGCCAACCAGCGCTCTTACTGATTTGGCCACCGCGTATGGTAGGAATGAAGGAAGTAAAGGGTTTTAGGCTGTGTGTTATGGATTATTGGTAAAAACTGTTATCTTGTAGAATAAATTACAAGTTAAGTTGTTTAAATCACAACTGAACTTACCACAAGCTTGAGGCAAGTTCAAAATTGTGTGGTCTCATTTAAAAGCTGCCTAATCCGATGAAAGCATTAATATTTTGAAACCAAAAACACTTACCTAGATTTGATCCTACATGTCCAACTTAGACGCTGACCGGCAGTATGTGATCGCAAAAAATGGTTCAATTATAAAATTGAAGCAGTTAAAAGAGGGGCAATGCGTGTTTTCCGGAAGCGAGAATTTCAGTATTGAAAAGATAGCAGAAAAGAGCGTTATATACTAGTAAAATGTGGCTCATGAAGGGCCTGGTGCCAAGCGGTGATTACCCGTCCACTAAATCCCACCGCACCGCACCGCACCGCACCGCACCCCGTCTCGCCCACCATGTGCGGCACCTTACCACCCTGTTCTCATCTAGGAGCTAATCTCAATAAAGATCACCCGCCTCTCTTCAATCTCTACACTCATTCACTTATAGCTGCATAATCTGATGAAAACATCAAATTTTCTAAACCAAAACGTTAGCGTGTATTTGATCCTACATATCCGACGTTCATACAGGTGCACTCATTAAATGGTTCTTGCAGTTTGGTGCTCCAGTGTTAGAATGATATGCTTAAAAATGGGTAAACATGTCCAGCATTTCGGACTGCACAGCAATATTTATTTGGCGTGTTTTCACTCCAAATATCTTACTGATTCGTTCGGCCACCGGATGTGGAGGCCGAATGAGTTAGAGCGTCCGTCTCCCGTGTTGGTAGATCGTGGGGTTGTGGATTCGAACCCTGGTCGTGTCAAACCAATGACTTAAAAATTGATACTTGTTGCTTCCGAGCGTGTAAATATCCAGATTTTACATGGTTGGAAGACCAGTGCTTTCATGTTGATAAAGAAAAGAACCATATAAATACATCCTCAATAAACAAAAATAAAATTTTAAAATGTATTCAATGAATAAAAAAAAATTACCTCCATCCCCCAAACTATTAAAAAAAAAGCTGTTTCTATTACAGTCCCAATGAGTTTGTGTTGTAACACTAAACATGTAAAGTAAAGGTCCATGTGGATGAGCATTCCGCTGAAATTATGGGATATGCCTATTGTTTTCTCAGGCTGCCTTTTACATATAGAATCATGACACAGTGTGTTTGTCACAGAACCGATGGGGAGTGATCAGGAGCTTGTAGCAAAGCACAGAGTTTGTGGGATGGTTGTTGGAATTTTATGTCCTGGCAACATCTAAGGTCATATCAGGACAGGTATTGACATGTGGCAGTGCGCACTCATGGTGACTTTATAGTACTGCCCCACTGGGAAATCAGGCCACCAGCACCATGACCTGACATCCCACTCAGTCACATTATCCTGAGACTGAGCCAACCAATCCTTGCCTTATTCTAATAATGCTGAACGCCTGGCTAGGAAGCGACAAGTATACATGTTTAAGTCATTGGTTTGACTTGACCAGGGGTTCGAATCTCACGATCTGCCAAAACGAGAGACTTGCGCTCAACTCATTCGGCCATCCCGTCAGGTCACAAAGCACAGAGTGCTAAAACATAAACAATGTATGCTTAATAAAAGATTCTTTGAAATGAAAGAGGATGAGGATGAAGATGAAGAAGAAGAAGAAGAAGAAGAAGAAGGAGAAAGGGGGAGTAAAAGAATTAAAAAGAAAGGCCCGCATCCAATCATGAGGAATCCATCGATCGAGACACCTGCGCGCGCATCTCAATGCGTCATTTCCGGTAGTGTGTAGACAGACAGCCTCGGCCCACATCCAACTCCCAGAGACCCCGCCTTGCACACAGTGGAAGGGTCTTATAGATGCTTTCCACCACCACCCCGCCCTCTGATGGCAGTGTGCAGAACCAAAGACCCTATAACACTAAGACGTCTGACTCAGCCCGCACTGTGTAATCAAGAGAACAGCCAGCACACCAGGTGGTGGCTTTGATCATTTTGATAGTGTTATAATCGGTTGTGCGAATGGTGTGTATGCTTGAGCGTGTGTATGTGTGTGTATGTGTGTGTGTGTGTGTCAATGTGCTGGAAGAAGGATGCTGGGGTAATGTGTGTATGGTGCTGGCAGTGGGTTGGGTGGAGAGGTGGAGTGGCAGGGTGGGTGTAGTGGTGGTGGTGGGAATTCTATAGGAATAGCAACACACAACCAGTGGGTACCTCCCTCTTGCACCCCCCCCCCCCACTCCCCCCCACCCCCACTTACATCAGGGAAGGGGTCGTGAGGTTGTGGTGTGAGAGCGCCAACTGAGGTGGGTGAGGAGGGAGTGTGGGGGGAGGAAGAGGGAGTGTGGGGGACGAAGGGGGTGGGGAGATGGAGCAGGAAGCAGGGAAGGGGGAGGAAGAGGGAGCGCCGAGTGAGGTGGTGAGGAGAGGGAGGTGGAGGGAGTGTGAGGGAGGAAAGGGGGAGGCGAGAGGAGGGGGAGGGGGGGGGAGGGAGGTTTGGTGTGGAGAGCGGGTAAGGTGGATGAGTAGGGAGATGGGGAGGGGAAGGGTGGGGACAGGAGGGGGAAGGGCGATAAGGCTGGTGGAGGGTGGGACGGAGGGGGAGGGGGATGGGGATGGAAGGGGAGTGAGGGCAGGGTAGGGACGGGGAAGAGCGGTGAGGCTGTAGAGGAGGGAGGGGAGGAGAGGGTGGGATGGGGGAGGGGGGTAGAAAGCGGGGGAGGGCGAGTGAATGACGGAGGATGGGCAGAGGGAGGTGGGGACCAGGCAGTAGGCGCAACATCGGCCAAATCCAAAGGACAGGCAATCTCTCTTTTTATTTTTAACTCACTCTCTCGCCTTGTATGTGTTTACATGTGAAACACCAGTGAGCAGCCGGGCTAATCAAACCCACCACAAGATGGCACTGCAAAATTGACATTACCATGGGAGAGATAGGGAGTGAGCCGTCTTAGTATTATAGGGTCTTTGGCAGAACTAATGTCTGTAAGGGCATGCTCTGTGGAAAAGGTCTTATAGATGATTTCCACCACCAACTTGCCCTCTGACGACGGTGGCGAGAACTAGTGCTCTGGGTAACAGCTCATAGTATAATATTATGCTTTGCGGAAAAGGTCTTTTCTGATGATCCGGAACCGGAAGACACAGTAGCTCTTGGACCAGAATGCATCTGGCTGCCTCAATGTCCAAATGTACCGCCGGTGACGCGGTTTCAGCGCCCGGTCAGTTTCAGCGGTCCGTACAGACTCAAACTCAAGGCATTGTCAATGGTCGTGAGCAATGTTCATACAGAAAATACAGAAGAAGTCAAATATCTCTCAAATTACACCATCTAGAAACAAATCGTTTGGTACACATATAGAAAACATCTTTACCAAAAACATTATATTAAATTTATATGGTTAGTGACGATGATGTTAGATTTTGACGCATGCGCATGAAACTGACCAGGCGCTGAAACTGACCGTGCGCTGAAACTGCGACACTGGACGTGGTGGGATTCGTTATCGCCAAGATAAGCTTTGCTGAACACCTAGTGGTGCAATGGAGGAGGGGGCGGGGTGGGGATGGAGGAGGGTTGGGGGTTGGAGTGTGGGGTGTAGGGGTGGGGGGGTTGTGAGTAGGATGGCGTTGTCACAGTGATATGAGTGACTTGTCTATTTTAACTCATCTTACAGTCTGTATACCACTTCTATTTCTAGAGATGATAAAGTTCTATGAGAATGTCACTCACCCCCAACAACCTTTACCCTACCATACCCTTTTATGGTCAAGTTGGTTGGTTGTTGGAGTTTTACTTCCTGGCAACATCTAAGGTCATATCGGGAGTGTATGGTCCTGATGAACCAGGCCGCTGGCACCATGACCCAATATTCCCGCTACTCAGTCACCTTATCCTGATTTTGCGCACACCGGACGCGGTGAACCAATCGATAGAGCGCAGGCTTCCCATGCAGAAGGTCGGGAGCGCAAGTCAAAACCAATGACTTATACAATTGATACTGGTTAGCTCAGAACAAGGATAACGTGGCTGAGTGGGATATCGGGTCATGGTGCCATTGCCCCTGATCTCCCAGTGGGGCAGCACTATAAAGTCACCATGAGTATGTACTGTCACAAGTCGGTACCCTGTCTGGATATGATTATACAGTGATAGAAATAAGCAACAATTTTCACTTGTCCATAGGACAAGTCTGGTGTGCTTTTCACTCGTCCGACTGGATGTTCACATGTCCACAGTACTTACCTTTATTATCTCAGTTAACCTGGGAATAAAACTACACAAATAAATTAAAATAAATGTCATAAATAATGTTGTCTTTGGTTTCAGTGTTACGCCTTCAGCTCAAAATTTTCAATTGTCCAACGGAAAAGCTTATTCTGCTTGTCCGTGCCTACTCTCACTTGGCGCATAAAAGCGGACACGCTCTTATTTCAAACGCTGCTATAGATGTTGCTAGGATGTAAGACCCCAACAAACAAACAAATAATAGACTACATCACGGTTCCGACTGCGCATGCACTGAAAATGGGGCCGGGAGCAAAGCAAAGGCGTACGGCCATTGAATTTGCCGATACGTGTAGGGCAAAACTGGCATTTTATTCAAAATAAATAGAAATACATAACAATTTGGCACAAACATGGACGGAAGGATGCAATATAATAATATAATGAATATGTTTAAGATACAACTCTCCATAATTAAGCATTTTGAGCTAAGAAACATACAATTTCAGTCACTTTACAGGCTGATGTTTACATCACTATTGATTAGTCAGAAGTAATTCTTGTTCTAAATATTAAAATGTCAAATGTGTCAACAAAAACTTGTTTCAAAGAAAGATATAAACAATATCTGATTAATGCTACTCATTTTCTATTTTTACATATGTCATCAACCATAGAATATAAATAAAAACATGAATAAAATAAATAAAATTGACTCTCGCTATGGCTCTAACACTAGTCTGAATGCCTAGATTTGTCTAAATCTAAATGCACATGGCATAAGATGTGCTGATTATATTCATGTAAATGCAATGCTGGATAATAAAAGATTAGTATCTTAATTTATTATATATATTTTTTTAGTTGGTATTCTGTTTCAAACAAGAGCTGAGATGAGCTGAAACTAGCACATTTCATAGCTGCACCCAGTGTATTACTATTAGCATGTGCCATGTGCTTCTCACGGCTTTGTTTTCCTCTGATGCATCCCACAATGCACCGCGCCGCTGGAACCGTGATGTAGTCTATACTCCGCAAACAAGTCCTTCCACTGTCCTATTAATGGTGGGCGCCGGGCTGGGCAGTGCCAAGTGTCAAGTGATTTTGTACGGCATTGTTATTTAACTCTTGCCAATTGGTGTTCTCTCCACAGAAATCTCGTTCCGAGTGTGGCAGTGTCACGGTTCACTGGAGATCATCCCGTGTAGTCGCGTCGGTCACGTGTTCCGGAAGCAGCACCCGTACACTTTCCCCGGAGGCAGCGGCAACATATTCGCCAGGTATTTTTTTTGTTATTGATTAAAGCTGTATAGTCTGATGAAAAAAATCTAATTTTCAAAACCAAAGCAATTAGATTAGATTTGATTTGATTAGATTTGATTTGATTCTACATATCTAACTTAGATACTGGTGCATTTAGTAAATATTTGTCACCAGACAGAAGGGAATGATGATACTGAGGCAATTTAATAGAATCTGTTACTGCAGAACCAATGGTATCAGAGTTTTGGCGTGCTTTAACAAATTAATTGTACATGGTTGCACTTTAAATATCTCAAAAGTTATTCATTTAAAATAAAGGTTACTTCAAGCTATGGTAAAGTAGATTATAAGGATCAACCCTATATATTTATAGGTGTAAATACTAGGTTTCCATAGTATGTAATGTTGAATCCTCTACTCAACTAATAGATTTACCACTCATCGTGGTCACCAGTATGTAAAGTCTATGGCTAAAATCTGTGGTTGTGTAGGCAGGCTATAATGAAATCAATACAGACAAAGAGAAAGGAACAGTATAAAGTGTGAAGGAAGAGAGAGAGTCAATCCCTATGGTTTATTATTTATATGGTACATGGGTTCATTGTAGAATATCACCCCACCCCTTTTCCCCAATGGGAAACAAGCATTCTTGGCCCTACCCATAGGGATCCAGCATTCCTGGTCCCCATGGTTACCAGTGGTCTGCCCACCACCACCAAGCTGTGTGGCTCCCGTGGCCACCACCTGCCTTGAGCCTGAGTGTGGTGATCCTGACTAACAGAGGAGGGAGGGGGTAGGCTCTGAGTGCCCCTTACACACAGCCCTGCCAGCACCACTATGTCTATTTACATCTCACTCAGGCACCACCAGCACCTACATATATATATACATGCGCCTGGTCACGTATACCCGATCGGTAATAGAACATTTGCATTCCCCCCAATGCCGTAAATCAGAATATTTTACATAGGGTTATAGGGTTATGGCACTGACAACCTGGTCTGCCAGTAGGACAGCGCTATGAAGTTAACATGTCGAGTGCACACTGTCACAAGTCAGTACCTGTCCTGATCTTGTCAATATGAAACCTTGCAAGATTCACCTCTGTCTCAGAACTTCGGGAGTAACTTAAAGCTGCATAGTCCGATGAAAACATCAAATTTTCAAAACCAAAACACTTATCTCGATTTGATTCTACATATTCAACTTAGACACTGGTGCACTTATTAAGCATGTGTTGCTGCATAGAAGGGCATAATAAGTCAATTAATAGAACATGTTACTACTGAAGTCTATGGTGTCAGAGTTTTGGCATGCTTGCCAAAATTCCTTTGGCATGTTTTAATGTCAAATATCTCCAAACTTAGCCATTTAAAATTCAAGTTATTTCCAACTAAAGTAAAGTGGATTATAACGATTAGTATAATATATTTATCTCAGAAAATAGCAGAAACCCAAAAAGCATCGGACTATGCAACTTTAATAAAGTGCAACCAAAGTTAGCCGCGGGCGATAATATACTCATAACAAGGACCATTGAAAGTTGACTTTCAGCATTTTTCTTCGATTTCCTGACAGTGCTAATCCTATGGGCGAAAATCCTCATTTTCACTGGAATTTGCCATTAGTTTTCAGTGTGATTTCCGAGTTTTTTTTGTCGAAGACCACTTTCATCCCTGATAAATGTAAGCCTTGGAATGAATAATATTGTCATTTCGGCTGACTTGAGCTAGCTGCTGATGACAATATCAGACTACATATGCATATATTGTAAATAACTGTATTGTCACATGGCTGGAAGACCAGTGCCACGGCACGGACAAAAGCCTTTATTCAATGAATAAATTATATTTACAACAACAACAACAAAAGTTCAGTCCCTGAGGGTGTCTTCCGACCCACGTGACTGATTACAAAAGATTGGATTGATTTAATGTTCCTAACACACACGTGGTGAGCAGGCATTGGTTGTGACAGATTAATTCATGGATCGAGTCTGAGTGATTCGGTTTGTCTGTAAAAACTGATTTTCTTTAAATCTCCCGATTTAGGATGCACTGATTAATTTTCTCAAATGCTGGATCGATTTTAATTTTGTTTTCTTAAGGTACATTTATGTACAATCGGAAGTGTCTCTAAATAATTATTTTGGTGATTTTATTGTGTATAGTGTAGATATTTAATTGATATTCATAACGATGCAAGAAGTAAAGAAATCTGGAAAATAAATTGAAATGGAGAGGTGTAGAAATTACTTGTAATTGATAGCAAAGGCAGAAATAACGAATTATAGAACACAAATTGAAATGTACAAATTAACTATTATTCCTAACAAGAAATATGGAAAAATCAATTGAAATGTATAAGTGTAAAAATGAATTGCTAATGATTGTAAAGTCAGAGATAAAAGATTTGAAAATAATTGGAAATGAAGAATTGATTTAGTGATTGCTTGTAACAAAGGCACATTTTAATTGTTAATTTCTTGTCTGCTTTCAGAAATACCCGTCGTGCAGCTGAGGTGTGGATGGATGATTATAAGTCATTCTACTACGCTGCAGTACCTTCCGCCAAAAATGTACCCTATGGGAAGTAAGTGAACCCTAGGTGTCCGAATCAATTCAGAATGAATCAACAGGAATAAAAGATCTGTACGATTTCGTGCATTTCCGCAACTTTTTATATTTACCGATTAATGTTAAAAACAAAATGGCAAGGAATCAGGATGTTTAAAATCCTGTTCTTATAAGTTATATGACCTGTCGCGAGAACATTAAATCCCGAGCAAGAAATTGTTTGGTATGGATGATAATACAGTCACAACGAGGACAATTCAAAACTGACTTCCAGCATTTTCTCTGCAATTCCCTGACAGTGCTAATCTATGTGGGGGGGGGGGGGGGATCTGCGTTTTCGCAGAAATTCGCGGTCAGTGAAATAATCTTGGCTTGATTTCCACGATTTTTGCCGGAGACCACTTTTATCCGTGATCAAGCACATTACTCTGTTATGTGCATTTATAGCTTTACACCAGACAGAGGTCAGTGTGTTCCTTTAATTAGGAAGAGACTGGATGCAATGGCTGAATCTGTAAGAGCACTGGCTTTCCATGTGGACGGTTAGGCATTTGAATCTTGACTGAGTCAAACCAATGACTTACCAAATTTATACTTGTCGGTACTGAGCCTGGCGCTTGGTATTAATAGGATAGGCAAAGGACTGGTTAGCTCAGTATCAGGATAATGTGACTGAGTAGGTTACAGGGTTATGGCACTGGCAACCTGGTCTCCCAGTAGGACAGCACTATGAAGTTAGCGTGTCGAGTGCACACTGTCACAAGTCAGTACCTGTCCTGATCTTGTCAAGATGTAAAACCCCAGTAAACAAACAAATTAATTAGCAAAAAAAATAGGTTTTGCAATTCAGCCAAATTGATAGTGTATTTAAGCTGCATAGTCCAATGAAAACATAAATTTTCTAAATCAAAACACTTATTTAGATTTTATCCTACATAACCAACTTAGATCCTGGTGCATGCTGATGCTATTGGCAATGGTGAGTTTTATCACTTACTATTGCCAGATTGAATTTTGTGTAGTTTACTGATGAAGTTCCTGATGCTATTGGTCAGGGTTAGGTTTGTGTAGTTGACTGATGAAGTTGCTGATGCTATTGGTCAGGGTGAGTTTTGTGTAGTTGACTGATGAAGTTGCTGACGTTATTGGTCAGAGTGAGGTTTGTGTAGTTGACTGATGAAGTTGCTGATGTTATTGGTCAGATTGAATTTTGTGTAGTTGACTGATGAAGTTGCTGATGCTATTGGTCAGAGTGAGGTTTGTGTAGTTGACTGATGAAGTTGTTGACGGTATTGGTCAGGGTCAGTTTTGTGTAGTTTACTGATGAAGTTGCTGTCGCTATTGGTCAGGGTGAGTTGTGTGTAGTTTACTGATGAGGATGCTGATGTCATTTGTCAGGGTGAGTTTTCGGTAGTTGACTGATGAAGGTGCTGACGTCATTGGTCAGGGTGAGTTTTGTGGCTTACGGATCAAGACGCTGACACCATTAGTGGAGTGAGTTTTGTGACTTCCGGGTCAAAACACACAGAACAAACTCATTTCTCCTCTATTGCACACCCTATTTAAAAGTGTCTCTCAAATGGCGATTGCGTGGTGTGGGGTGTTGTTGGAGTGTGTGTGTGTGCATGTGCGTGTGCGTGTGCGCGCGCGTGTGTTGGGACGCCCCGTGTTCATTAAGAGCTGTCCGGCTGAGTGGCATGGTGTCGAGAGACGGCCACGTGACCAGGGTATCAAGGTAGTCAGCGTGTCAGTGTCTGGGGGGCGTCGCGTCTCCCCGGTAACCATGGCAATCCGGACCGAGACGGGTCGCCCGTCCTATCTGCCCTGTCCCCGTCCGCCGCGCGCAGCTGGGTTGGTTGGTTGTTGGAGTTTTACATCCTGGCAACATCTAAGGTCATATCAGGATGGATACCAACTTGTGACAGTTCAGACTCATGGCGACTTTATAGTGCTGCCCCACTGGGATACCAGGCCACCAGCGCCATAACCTTATATCCCACTCAGTCACATTATCCTGACACTGAGCCAGCCAGTCCTTGTCTGATCCTATTAATGCCGAGCGCCTGGCTAGCTAGTGACAAGTATCAATTTTGTAAGTCATTGGTTTGAGTCGGCCGAGATTTAAACTCCTGACCTTCCACGAGGGAGGCCTGTGCTTTAATGTCTAATCGATTTGGCCACCTCGTCCAGTAGAAGTATAGGAAGTAGAGGAAGTAGATTCGTTGGTTGTTGGAGTTTTACATCCTGGAAACATCTAGGGTCATATCAGAACAGGTACTAACTTGTGACAGTGCGTACTGATGACAACTTTATAGTACTGCCCCACTGGAAGACCAGGTCACCAGCACCATGACCTGATACCCCACTCAGTCATATTACCCTGACACTGATCTAACCAGTCCTTGCCCTATCCTAGTAATACTGAGTGCCATGCTAGGAAGCTACAATTATATATTTTTAAATCATTGGTTTGACTCAACAAGGGTTCGAACCAGTGGATTGGAATCACACGATCTACCAAAACGGGAGACGGACACTCAACTGATTCGGCCATCCCATCTGGTCTGTGCCGCTTGGTTTCCCGCGTTTGGAGTGCCGAGTGTCACGTGACCATTACCGACAGACTTGTCTGGCGGGAAATTTATTCATTGAAAGCAAGGCATAGTGATTTCTTTTGACAAAATAAAGAGAACTAAAACTGGTGACTAAACCAACAAACTGCAAATATCAAACTCATATAGCCAACCACGATAGGGTAACACTAGAATATTCCTATCAAGCTGACATATTTATATACTTGTCTAACTCACTGAATACACCATACGTTAAAACTTATTACAACTTTACCAAATGAATACAGAAGATAACTTCTGCCTGCATTCTAAATACGATGATATTTATGTAATTGATGGAGTTGATGTTGTCGGTAGCTATCAGAATTCCATTGCGCTATACGCTGCAAATTGTGTGTTCAACAGCTATTGTTAGCTCACCTTATATTCCTTACTCTATATACCATTTTTGTGTAAATAATCCAGCATCGAAAAATGGCTGGAAGGCTAGTCTTCGGAACTGACAAAAGAACTTATTCAGCAGAATGAACATATTGTCGTGGGGGTGATTAAAATGGGAAATATTGCACCTAGAGTGGGACTGGAACCCGCATCTCTTTGCATTCCGGGCCAGTGTGCTAACCATTACACCACCTAGGCTCCCAGATATCACCATACTACCCATGTCTACCTGTCTATGTGGCTCCTTGCCTGAGAGGTCAGTGCAGACCACTACACTCATCCTCCTGGAATTGTAAGTCTTTTAATCCTTACAATTACATACACACAGCAATGCGCTTACATATATACATACACAGGGTAGGTTCAACAACTATACAGCGTCTAGCTTGTACAGGATCATGGTCACGGCAACCAGTGTCGTGCTGGTGATGAAAATGGGAAATATTGTGCATAGACCGGGACTCGAACCCACATCTCTTTGCATTCCGGGCCAGTGTGCTAACCATTACACCACCTAGGCTCCCTTATATCACCATATTACCCACACCTACCTGTCTATGCAGCTCCTTGCCTGAGAGGTCAGTGCAGACCACTACACTCTTTACCCACAAAAAATATTTATATATAATAATACATATATATAATTTATATAAATCTGACCGTCAGCGCTGATCTGGAGACAGTAGTGACCAGATGTAGCTGGTATCAGGGAGGTCAGTAGCCACTTGCATGTGGAGCCGGTGTGGCTGCAGCTGTAACTAAGCCCTGGAGTAGTAGATAATAGTCACTAATTCCTGGAGTAGTAGATAGTAGGTAGTTAGGCAATGGTCAGCATATAGCAGAGAGGACTGAGATGTGGTAGTGTCATTATTTATGTGCTAGATAATATATTATATGAGTATAAATTGCGAGTGTATTCATTGGTCATATTGGGGTGAATATATCGGGTGTGATGTAGTTATGCTATTTCGGACCCGTCTGGACGTTCCGTTCCAGAATCTTGTCCCGTATTTGCCCAGCACTCTAATCTAATCTAATCTAATCGCAAGGTAGATTATGGCAATCAATTTAATATATTTATCTCAGACAAATTACAGAAACTCAAAACCATTGGACTATGCAACTTTAATAAGTTAATTTCTAAAGCCCCGTTCACACACACACACGTTCAGTCGCCTCATCTAAGTCGCCTCAAAACGTACATGTGAATGTGCCATTGAGGCGAATTAGGGCTGATTTGACTCAACTAGTTTGTCTCATTTAGACTGCCTCGCGAGGTGGATTAGATGAGGCAAACCAGTTGAGGTGACTTAAGGCCCGTGTGTGAACGGGGCTTTAGTCTCTTCACCCTGACTCCTGTGTTCCATTTCTCCCCTCACC
This sequence comes from Branchipolynoe longqiensis, assembly GCA_030323885.1. Classification (NCBI taxonomy): domain Eukaryota; kingdom Metazoa; phylum Annelida; class Polychaeta; order Phyllodocida; family Polynoidae; genus Branchipolynoe; species Branchipolynoe longqiensis. The sequence continues at coordinate 11,371,809 of CM059186.1, forward strand.
ACGCAGCATCAAACAGAGGCTGGAGCTGCGCGAACGGCTCAAGTGCAAGCCCTTCAAGTGGTACCTGGACAACGTCTACCCGCAGCTCAAGTGAGTACTGGTGGCGCCACCTGCCGGTTCGCGCCGTAACTAACCGGCACCGTGTCATGTGACACCCGCCCAAGGCCGCTGTTATCGTTTGTAGTTACTCCCCCCCCCCCCCTCCCAACTGCCCCTAGATAAAAGATTCATCCCCTAGCCTGAGATGGGGTGAAGAACAACCCATTAGAAAAGTGGCGCACGGCTGGGTAACTGAAATGAGCCCATAAATTCTAAATTTAAGAATGCAAAATATATTCTTCACATACATCTTCATATTTACCCGCTACCTTTGATTTGAAAAAATATAATAAAACAGGTAGTTTAATACATTTTAAAAGTGAAATGGACAGCATTCTGTGCCACTGTTTTCACCATCTTGTCTTTTTGCATTCTCTCCCATTTCACCAACTATGTAGCCATTAGATACTGGAACCAGGAATTCCACTTCCTGTTCCATACTAAAGCAATGTTCGCCCGTATTTAGACTACGTTGTCATTCACCCCTACTCTGCATAGGAGTGAATCTTTTATCTGCCCACCACACACGCACACACACCCCAACGCAGCGCACATGCCTTGTTTTGTTAATCTCCTTGGTGTCTGTACGTCTACTTGTCTGCGATTTGTTCGTTGGTGTTCGCTGCACTTTGCCGCCATGTGTAAGACGCAGTAAGTTTGTAACTTTTTAACCGGCTTCAAGGCTATTCTGAACACAGGTCCTGACTCCCCTAACTCCCCTAACTCCCCTATTCCCCTAACCCCCCTTCTCCCTACCGCCCTCCCCCTAACTCCCCCTCCCCTAACTCTCCCTCCCCTAACTCCCCTTCACCTAACTCCCCCTCCCCCCTACTCCCCCTCCCCTAACTCCCCCTTCCCTAACTCCCCTATTCCCCCAACTCCCCTTCTCCCTAGCCCCCCCTCTCCCCAATTCCTCCAAGCTACCCCTCTAGCTCTCCCCTAACTCCCCCTCCCCTAACTCCCCCTCTCCGTAACTCGCCCTCCCTAACTACCCCCCTTAGCCCCCCCTCCCCTAAGCCCCCCTAACTTCCCCCCTCCCTCTAATTCCCCCCTCCCCTTAACTGCCCCTTCCCAACTCCCCCTCCCTCCATTCCTTCTGCTATTCACGGGTTGTCACATTTCAGGGGGGTGGGGGTGGGGGTGGGGGGCGACAGTCAATCTGTGTTAATGGAGATCTCTGTCGTTAATCCAGATGATATCAAATAAAAACTTACAGACACACACATACACATTTATATATAAATAGTGTTCACAATATATATACTATTCATAAGATATGTAAGATGTTTGCACCATTATAATTATTATACACTATCTATGATGCGGGTACTTAAACATTATATAGGATTATAGAATAAATTTGAATAAATATATATGACATATAATAAGTATTTAATATATTATAGGTCAATCCTCACCAAATTGCAAAAAGTGAGGTTTTGGAGGGCTAAAAACATATTAAAGAAAGAAACGAGGAATGTGGAAATTAATTATAAATGCTTTGAGGGGAATACATGCCCAATTACTCTAATAACATATTCCAATATGCCACATACAATGCAACATGTGATACCTCCCTTACACCCAATCAAGATCAAATCATAGCACAAAGGTACCTACCTGTCTTCACCGGACAACTCTGCATAGAGGCCAATGTGGTCCTGACATAACGGGTGCCCTGTCTTTAGACGGACAGTCAAATGAAACCAAGACAGTTTGCACATTGGAAATTTTGTTCGCACATGACAAGGGTTCGCCAATCACAGGGGTCGCTGAAGACAGGTACTCTACTGCGTGCTGAAGTGTTGCATCATAGCGAAGTGCTATGATGGATGGAGATCCCACCTGGTTCTTACTGTAGTAGTTTTACACTAATTAATTACCTATATAGGGACACATGTGCTGTTTAGGTGGATTATTGTGTGCACTTGTATCCTCTGCACATGACTCTGTAGCATATGTGCATTTTTAATCTGCTGCCCTTTTAAACAATATTTATTATTATTATTTTCTCACTGAACAAACAAAAAAGAAAAAAAAAAAGAAAGCATATGAAGACAAAACCCCGGTATAGAGGCAGGTCTGTGAAAACTTGATCTCACACATTGTTGGCTATGGCATGTGTACTGGCAGTCAATCATTGTTTCAGCCAGCACTTTTTGGGTGCTTTAGGGGACATTTTGCATTTATTTATATATACACATGTATATATATATACATAAACATGTATGTATACGTATATGAGCCTGTCTCAAAAGGTGATAACTCTTCTTTTTTTTATCCACTGTAACGATTGACACAAAACAGCACAGAAATGGTTACACTGAAAACACAGGGACATTTGCTTCAAATCAATATGTATTTATTCTATTGGGATTATGAAACACCATGTAAAAAACAAATCAGTTTATCCTGAGCAAATGCAAAAGCAGATAGGATGTTGATTCGTTACAATGGACAAAGTTTTGTCCCATATTGCTTAGCACCTTTTGAGACAGTCTCATATATAAAGCTTGTTTGCAATGATGTACAGTACTACCTGTCTTGAACGGACAACTCTGCATCAAAACGAATGGTGTCCTGAGATAGCAGGTGTCTTGTCATCGATGGGACGCACATTTAATCGAGACAAAATGCAGTCTGTACATTTGGGGACAAAAAATTGTTCGCACATGGCCAGGGGTTTGCGAATGACAGGTTTCACCGAAGACAGGTACTACTGTACTTAGTATGACTAATGCACCATTAAACTATTTTGAACACTAATAATGTGCATACATAATATTACTGTGCTACTAACCTAATCCCACCAACACCCTAACTCAGTTTTGCTATTCTTATTTTAGCATCTGATGTTTTGATGTCCTTTTACTTCATGCTAAGGACATTCTCTGCCCTCTTGTGTGACATTTATTTGACCAGAAAGCATCATGAAATGTTGCACGTAATTTTCCCTGAATTTTTGTTTAGTTTTTTGTACACCCCCAAGAGAAAGAGACAGAAAAAGAAACTACCACATAGTGAAATATGTGTGATAGTTGCAACTTGTCATGGTAAGCCAGTCAAAATTGTTAGTTTGCCACTCCTACGGATTTAACTACGTCCTGACTGCGGGTAGCGTTCAGAGATCTGAAATCTCGGTTCATTCACGTCTGCAGCGTTAGTATAAGTTTTGTCTGAGTCTGGCTGGACTCACTTTAGCATTTATTTTCCCCAAATGTTGTGTAGCCCCAGAGAGAGAGAACGCGAACCTACCACATAGTGAAACATGTGTGATAGTTGCAACTTGTCATGGTAAGCCAGTCTAAATTGTTAGTAAACCATTCCCACGGATTTAACTATGTCCCGACCGCGGGTAGCGTTCAGAGATCTGAAATATCGGTTCATTCACACCTGCAGCATTAGTATCATTTCGCCACTTAGGTCATGTGACTGTATGAATCGGCGACCGACACCTCCAGCTATCTATCTTTTAAAAATGTGTACCTTTCGTACATGCGCAAGTTTTTGTTTTTTTGTTTTTTTTGTTTATTTGAAGGATATCATTGGGGAGAAGAAACCGTCATTTAAACCAGTAAGCCCAGACCCTCGTGTGCTCCTGCAACTGTCCTAATATTAACTAGCACAAACTACTGAACACTTCCATCTCCCTGCCTAACCCTGTTGCTCTACATTGGGGGTTTTCATCCACTTTGTTTGTTGTTGCGTTTGGTTTCTCCGACTGTGAGATAGTGGTTAGGGGGGCTACCCGTGCTCATGACCCTGTGTTCATTCTGTCTAGCGTTAAGGCGCCCCTCCATATGCTTGTGATAGGTGCACCGCTGCTGCTAATTAAGGTTCAGGGAGACTGGCCTTCAGCCTGTATACATAATACACATTTATATGTAGGCATTCCACATAGTAAATATCACTTTAGGTTTAATATGCATAAAGCAGGGTTATGACATGGGTTATTTATGGGGTCCTTCACAATTATCAACATTTTCACAAACGTACTGTCATGAGGGTGATGAAAATGGGAAATATTGCACCTAGAGCGGGACTCGAACCCACATCTCTTTGCATTCCGGGCCAGTGTGCTAACCATTACACCACCTAGGCTCCCTGATATCACCGCACTACTCACGCCTACCTGTCTATGTGGTTACTTGCCTGAGAGGTCAGTGCAGACTACTACAGTACAAACTGTACATTGAGGTGGTGGGGGAGAGTTTAAGACCCACTGTACGCTTTCTAAAAAAGATAAAACTGTCTATCAGATTACGCAAGATTTGAGCCCAGACTTCTCACTATTCCGGGGGTAGTGTGATAACAATTACACCACATAGGCTCCCTGATGCAATCACCATATCCACGCCTACCTGTCTATGTGGCTCATTGCCTAAGAGGTCAGTGCAGATCACTACAATATCAACATTTTTATTGTACACTTTGTGAGGGGATGGGGGGTGGGTGGGCATGAAAAATGTTATGTTTTGGACACTTGTGAAAATGTTGATAATTGTAGAAGGTGGCTATTGCCTATGGGCAGTGGAAAGTTACAAATGGAAATAAATAGGAGGGAAAGATAGCTGTAGGAAGGGGGGGGGGGAGTAACCAACGCAACAATAAATTTGCATATCAATGCTGTGTTTTAAGGGCATTACTTTCAATGTTACTTAGTTTTTTTGTTTCATCTCTGGGACCTTTGTCCATGTAACAACTGTCCTGATGCATGATTCGGCAAAGGAACGACAAGAAAACAATGGTGCAGATAAGTAAAGTCTATTAACCAGAGATCAAAGATATCCGCGATATTGCGAATTTCTACAATTTTTACTGTAGTGCAATCCTGCAGCACTATCAGTGTATGCTAATACGTTGTTCAAACACCGCAGCACTATCAGCGTGTGCTAATACATTGTTAAAATATCACAGCACTATCAATGTAAACCAATATGTATGAAACCTGACTTCCGGGAATTGACCCTGATTCCCTGACAGCGCTAAGCCTATGGGAGAATATCGATGTTTTTGCGGAAATCCTCCGTCAGTTTACATATAACTACCATAGGCATAGATTTTTTGGCCAGAGACCACTTTCATCCCTGATTAACAAAACGTGGGGGGGAACTCATGCTAAGCCCTTGAAGGATGAGCTTTTGAAATATAATCAAATAATAGACAGGTGGGTGGGTCAGTAAGTTTGTGCAGGTTGCCAGCTAGTCACGGAGTGAAGCAGTGTTTGCCAGGGTAGTGGCGACAGGCAGAACAGTGTCAAAGTTGGTGGCCACTCAGGAGGCGCAGGCACAAGTTTACCAAAGAGTGGTGGCTGGCGCTCAAGTCAGGTGGTGGCGCTTGTCGTTCCACACCAAATCAAATGCAATTTCAGAATTGCAAACAATCCAGTTATTTTTTACGTAAGACTATTGGCACTCAAGTCAGGTGGTGGCGCTTGTTGTTCCACACCAAATCAAATGCAATTTCAGAATTGCAAACAATCCAGTTATTTTTTACGTAAGACTATTGGCACTCAAGTCAGGTGGTGGCGCTTGTTGTTCCACACCAAATCAAATGCAATTTCAGAATTGCAAACAATCCAGTTATTTTTTACGTAAGACTATTGGCACTCAAGTCAGGTGGTGGCGCTTGTTGTTCCACACCAAATCAAATGCATTTTCAGAATTGCAAACAATCCAGTTATTTTTTACGTAAGACTATCTAGTGAACTAACATGTGTGCATTTGCCTATATAGTTAGCTGCTTGTAGAGGCACCTTTTTTGTTGTTGTTAATTTTTTTTAATCTTTTATTTTGGCAGGTAGCTTTGTTGCTCCTGCTATGAGTGTGTGCACGGTGCTATGTACATACATAAGGACTACCTTATTGTGTTTATTTACCGTCCATTCACTTATCACGATTAGTGGCTCATGAGGTCTGCTCATGATGATGAAGATGGTGATGATGATGATGATCATTGATGAATATGAAGATGATGATGACTCAACCAAGTCCTCAGTTTATCTATTCATTTAGAGCATGGCTATTTCCTGATCTAGACTAGAGTTTCCAAATTCAATCAACAATGTGTATCAGAGTGATGCTGGTTGCATGGCTATGCAATTGTAAGGCTAAGCAGTGTATGCAATAGGGCATCTGTTATATTAGACTAAATTAGATTGAATGTACAAGAACCATAACTCTGCCCATGTCCCTCGTGCTATTTTTATATTTCTTATATTTTTTGGTTGGTTGGTTCTATTTTTGTTTATTGTTTTAAAGTTGTGTACACATTACATGCATCATTCTGGCTTTGCATGACAGACATCACAATGTCAGGATGAGGTCAGTTTGGATCAAGTTGAATCAACTAGCCACTGTAGCGGTGTGACCTTGCTTCATTGTAATAATAATAAATAATAATGTTAATAGTAATAATCACAATAATAATATTATATCAGTCTGAAATTTAAAATGCAGGGAGCTAACCACCCTTAATTAATACATCTCATATTAATTTAATATCACTTGCAGTATATTAATATCAACCTTTCAACCACACAATCTAACAACACTCCAATTCAAATGTATAAAGCAGCCTCAAGAACCCAACAGCACCATTTACATATGCTACTAATTGTGCCCTCGGTTACTCTTTCTGGGGTTCCTGTTGTGTGTTGTGTGTTTGCGCCTTCGACAAATTATATATATATATATATTTATATATCTATATATATATATAAACACACACACATATATATATATTTATTTAAATGCTGTACAGAAAAGAACTTTGCGTAATATCGTCAAAGTACTATTATATGTTTAAGTAGGAGTAGTGTCCTATCATACGCGTCGAATAGTGTTTCCGGATTCAAATAGAGAATGTTAAGCCGTTAGTTATCTAGCTTATAAAACATGAATTAAAATAGCCATTATGTTAAGCGATGTGGTAGCCGTGGGGTTCTCGTTGTAATGCGCTGTAATTTGCATGTATTTTGTTTCAGGATTCCAGACAAGCAGGACATCACCTTTGGGGCCATTATTCAAGGCAGTATGTGCATGGACACAATGGGGCACTTCTCCAACGGCATCATCGGACTGTTTGCCTGTCATAACACCGGTGGAAATCAGGTATGGACTACACAACAATGTGAAAGAGCAGATAACGTCGCAAGAGAATACTCACCTCCCTAGTGGAGACTGGTCCCTTCATCACAGGCTGTGTATGTGAATGCCCCCCTCCCTAGTATAGACTGGTCCCTTCATCACAGGCTGCATATATGAATTTCTCACTAGTGTAGACTGGTCCCTTCATCAGAGGTTGCGTACATGAACACCTCCCTAGTGTAGACTGGTCCCTTCATCACAGGTTCTGTACATGAATACCTCCCTACTATTGACTTGTCCCCTTGATCACAGGCTGTGTACATGAATACCTCCCTAGTGTAGACTGGTGCCTTCCCTGGCTGCATACATAAATACCTCTGTAGTGTAAACTGGTGCCTTCATCACAGGCTGTTTACATGAATACCTCGCTAGTGTAGACTGGTCCCTTCATCACAGGCTGCATACCTGAATACCTCGCTACTGTAGACTGGTTCTTTCACAGGATGCGTACATAAATACCTCTGTAGTGTAGACTGGTCCCTTCATCACAGACTGCATACATGAACACCTCCCTAGTGTAGACTGGTCCCTTTCAATACAGGCTGCATACGTGAATACCTCCCTAGTGTAGACTGGTCCCCTTCATTACATGCTGCATACGTGAATACCTCCCTAGTGTAGACTGGTCCCCTTCATTACAGGCTGCATATGTGAATACCTCCCTAGTGTAGACTGGTCCCCTTCATTACAGGCTGCATACGTGAATACCTCCCTAGTGTAGACTGGTCCCCTTCATTACAGGCTGCATATATGAATACCTCCCTAGTGTAGACTGGTCCCCTTCATTACAGGCTGCATACATGAACACCTCCCTAGTGTAGACTGGTCCCCTTCATTACAGGCTGCATACGTGAATACCTCCCTAGTGTAGACGGGTCCCCTTCATTACAGGCTGCATACATGAATACCTCCCTTGTCTAGACTGGTCCCCTTCATTACAGGCTGCATACATGAATACCTCCCTAGTGTAGACTGGTCCCACTTCATTACAGGCTGCATACATGAATACCTCCCTAGTGTAGACTGGTCCCCTTCATTACAGGCTGCATACATGAATACCTCCCTAGTGTAGACTGGTCCCCTTCATTACAGGCTGCATACATGAATACCTCCCTAGTGTAGACTGGTCCCCTTCATTACATGCTGCATACGTGAATACCTCCCTAGTGTAGACTGGTCCCCCTTCATCACATGCTGCATACGTGAATACCTCCCTAGTGTAGACAGGTCCCCTTCATTACAGGCTGCATACGTGAATACCTCCCTAGTGTAGACTGGTCCCCTTCATTACAAGCTGCATATGTGAATACCTCCCTAGTGTAGACTGGTCCCCTTCATTACATGCTGCTTACATGAACACCTCCCTAGTGTAGACTGGTCCCCCTTCATTACATGCTGCATACGTGAATACCTCCCTAGTGTAGACTGGTCCCCCTTCATTACAAGCTGCATATTTGAATACCTCCCTAGTGTAGACTAGTCCCTTTCATTACAGGCTGCATACATGAATACCACCCTAGTGGAGACTGGTCCCCTTCAATACAGGCTGCATCCATGAATACCTCCCTAGTGGAGACTGGTCCCCTTCAATACAGGCTGCATCCATGAATACCTCCCTAGTGGAGACTGGTCCCTTTCATTACAGGCTTCATACATGAATACCTCCCTAGTGGAGACTGGTCCCTTTCATTACAGGCTGCATACATGAATACCTCCCTAGTGTAGACTGGTCCCCTTAATTACAGGCTGCATACATGAATACCACCCTAGTGTAGACTGGTCCCCTTCGTTACATGCTGCATACGTGAATAATTCCCTAGTGTAGACTGGTCCCCTTCATTACAGACTGCATACGTGAATACCTCCCTAGTGTAGACTGGTCCCCTTCATTACAGGCTGCATACATGAATACCTCCCTAGTGGAGACTGGTCCCTTTCATTACAGGCTGCATACATGAATACCTCCCTAGTGTAGACTGGTCCCCTTAATTACAGGCTGCATACATGAATACCACCCTAGTGTAGACTGGTCCCCTTCGTTACATGCTGCATACGTGAATAATTCCCTAGTGTAGACTGGTCCCCTTCATTACAGACTGCATACGTGAATACCTCCCTAGTGTAGACTGGTCCCCTTCATTACAGGCTGCATACATGAATACCTCCCTAGTGTAGACTGGTCCCCTTCATTACAGGCTGCATACATGAATACCTCCCTAGTGTAGACTGGTCCCCTTCATTACAGGCTGCATACGTGAATACCTCCCTAGTGTAGACTGGTCCCCTTCATTACAGGCTTCATACGTGAATACCTCCCTAGTGTAGACTGGTCCCTTTCATTACAGGCTGCATACATGAATACCTCCCTAGTGGAGACTGGTCACCTCACTGGCTGCGTATGTGAACACTTCCCTAGTGTAAGCTGGTCCCTTTCACCTTTTTGTTCAGATACAAATGAACCAAAATCAAAATAAAGGCACTGCCTGTGTATGTTCTAGAAAGGCCATTTCTGGTACTGTGCATGAGTAGCTCTCTCCAACATTATGTGTAGAGCCAGTTAAATGTACAACGCTATCATCTGTTCAGTTCTGTGGTGGATTCATTTTGTACATTCGTCTTTCCTAGATTTGTTTTGTTTGTTGGGGTTTTATATCCTGGCAATGGAAGGTTTGGAGTTCGAAACTCGGCGGAGTCAAACTAATGACTTACAAAATTGATTCTTGTAGCTACTTAGCCTGACGCTCGGCATTAATAGGATAGACCAAGGAGTGGTTAGTTCAGTATCAGGGAGTGGGAAATCGGGTCATGGAGCCGATGGCCTGGTCTCCCAGTGGGGCAGCACTAATAAAGTCACCATGAGTGCGCACTATCACAAGTCGGTAGCGATCCTTATATGACCTTAGATGTTGCCAGGATGTAAAATGCCAACAAACAGACAGACAGCTTTCATTTGGATGATCCAGTTTTAATATCCACCCTCCATGAATGATATCTTCATGGGGAGCGAGACGTAACTCAGACGGTATAGTGTCCACCTGTGAAGGTGTCGGTCATCTTATCGATCCTGCTCAGTGGACGCATTTGCAGTTTGGGATATTTTCCGTTCCAACCAGTAGTCCACAACTGGTTCATCAAAGGCTGTGGTATGTGCTGTCCTGTCTGTGGGAAAGTGCATATAAAAGACCCCTTGGTGCTTATCGGAAAGAGTAGCCTATGTGGCAGCAGTGGCTTTCCTCCAAAGAAATATGTCAGAATGACCATATGTTTGACGTCCAATAGCCAGTGATAAAAATCGATGTGCTCTAGAGGCGTCGTTAAATAAAACAAGCTTTACTTTTTGGTATATCTTCATGTGCCCTCCTTTCACCGGGTTACTTACTGAGAGGTAAAAGATCATTCAAGCCCATGTTGACTTCAAAATGGATTTTAAAGTAATATTTGAATTGGTTCAAAGGATTTGTGTAGCTACGTGTTTGTGAGTGCTGTGTTTGGTTGTTTCAGGAATGGGCGATAACAAAAGATAATTCAATAAAGCACATGGACCTGTGTCTGACCCTGACGGACCACTACCCGGGGACATCCATCAAGCTCTACCAGTGTAATACAGTCAACACTAATCAGGTACGCTGCTACTAATATGAGTCAGCAATGCTTAGGACCGACACCCCACATTAGTGATTAATATATGAGCCTGTCTCAAAAGGTGCTAGCTCTTCATTTTTTTGTCCATAGTAACGATTGACACAAAACGGCACAGAAACGGTTACACTGAAAACACAAGGACATTTGCTTCAAATCAATATGTATTCTATTGGGATTATGAAACACCATGTAAAAGACAAATCAGTTTATCCTGAGCAATTGCATAAGTAGATAGTGTGTTGATCATTACTATGGACAAAGTTTAGCACCTTTTGAGACAGTCTCATATGTATATTTTCTGCAGAATTGATATAAACTGGTCGCAGTGCCTTCTCATCCAAGAACCAGTTCCAGCAGTACTTATACCCGGCTGGTACTTGATTAAAACATGGGAGCAGGCACTGAGACCAGTTTATAACAATTCCGCAGAAAACAGCTCTTTCCGGTTTCTGGATTCTGGTGAATTTATTTTCGCTCAGTATGTAGGGGTTTCGTTTATATATATATATACACCCTGGGTGGGTCGGTATTACTATTACTATTATTATTATTATTACTATTATTACTACTACTACTACTACTACTACTACTACTACTACTACTACTACTACTACTACTACTACTATTACTACTATTACTACTACTATTACTTTTACTATTACTACTATTTACTACTAATACTACTACTATTACTACTACTACTACTACTACTTCTTCTAGAACATAGAATCCAAGCAAGAACGATGGGCGATAATAGTCACAACAAGAATAGTTGAAGCCTAACTTCCGGCATTTTTCCCGTGATTCCATGACCGTGCTAATCGTATGGGGGGGGGGGGGAGATGAAATTTGTTTTTTCACGGAAATTCACCATCAGTGTAATAACCACGGCTTGGTTCTGCCGGAACCTGCTAGGTGGCACCAGGGTCTCGGCTTGATTCCCGCATTATTTTAGGTGGACTTCTTTCATACCCGTGGATAGGTAAAAGATTTACCCCTACCCAGAGTAACGGTGAAGAACAACGCATTAGAAAAAGTGGCGAAAACTGTTTGGTATCAAACAACCAATCAGAGAAGAGAAGCTACTGGTTCCCTCATCCAGTGTTTATATCTATATTGGCACAGAGTTGATGAAGGGAGAGAGAATGCAAAACAACCAAGATGGCAGTCACTAAATGCTCTTGATTCGAGTTTTAAACTCTTTTTAATCTATGTTAATTAATCAATTATTCCTCCAAAAATAGCGGGTAAATATCAAAAGGTTTATGAAGAATATATTTTGCTTCTTAAATTAAGAATTTATGTACTCATTTCATTTACCCAGCCTTTCGCCACTTTTTCTAACGGGTTGTTTTTCACTCCCACTGCAAGTACCGGGTGAATATTTGATCTAACCCATGCAATGCAGATCCACCCACTTACTTATGCCGTATGTGCAAAACCTTTTCTAGATAAAACATTCACTCATACCCAGAGTAGGGGTGAATGACAACGTAGTCTAAATACTAGCGAAAACTGCTTTAGTATCCGAACAGGAAGTGGAATTCCTGGTTCCAGTATCTCGTGGCTATGTATATTGGCACAGAGTTGGCGAAATGGAAGAGAATGCAAAAAGACAAGGTGGTAACTCCAGAATGTTGTTGGTTTGACTTCTAAAGTCCAGTAAACTACATATTTTATTAGATTTTTAAAATCAAATGTAGCGGGTAAATATGAACATCTATGTGAAGAATATATTTTGCTTCTTAAATTAGGGATTGATATACTCATTTCATTTACCCAGCCTCTTGCCACTTTTTCTAACGGGTTCTTCACTCCTACTCTGCATATGGGTGAATCTTTTATCTGTAGCCTATGTGGCGGCAGCGGGTTTCCTCCAAAGAAATATGTCAGAATGACCATATCTTTGACGTCCAATAGCCGGTGATAAAAATCAATGTGCTCTAGAGGCATCGTTAAATAAAACAAGCTTATTTTTTTCAGAAATGGAAGCGGTATCACAACAACAAGATGTTGCGCCATGCCACGTTCGACCTGTGCATAGACAGCCGTCGATACAGAGTAAAGGGTCTGGCAGCAGAGAAGTGTGACCCCGACCTGCAGTCACAGTACTGGCGCTTCGCACTGGACTCCTAGTAAAGATCCAGCACACCGGGTGGGGGCAGGGGGTGTGTGGAGGTGGGGGGGGGAGGTAGGGGTAGCGTCACTGTCACAGCTTAGGGTCATTGTTAGTGTTAGTGTTAGTGTTAGTGTTAGATGGTGGACGCGCACTGTGTGTGTGGATGTGCGCACGCACTGTGTCTGTGTGTGCGCGTGTCTGTGTACGCACTGTGAGTCTGTCCATGCCTGTGGGCACGCACTGTGTGTGTATGTGTGCCTGTGTGCACGCACTGTATGTCCGTGTGTGTGTGTGTGCACCCACTGTGTATGTCTGTGGGTGGGTACCTGTGTGTGTCTGTGTGTCTTTATGTGTCTATGTGTGTCAACAGTGCAGGGTTGGTTTTGAAGTGTGAATGGCGCGCCTCTGTGTGTGTGTGTGTATGTGTGTGTGTGTGTGTCTGCTGGGGGGGGGTTGTGAGTGGGAGGGATGGTGGGTGGGTGGGTGGATATTGCCCATAGTCAATTCGAGGTTGTTAAGTGTTAGTGAATGCCTCTGAGGCTGTTGGAGTGCCATTGGAAGGCCGGCATGACCCCCCCCCCCCCCCCCCCCCCCCCACCCCACTGTAAAGCCGATCTGCGAGAGGAAGGGTGGGTGGGTGGGTGGTGGTGGGTGAGGGGTTTCACTGGAATCCAGTGTGCCTATTTGTGGAGCAATGAATGCAATGCAGCGTGTGTTTGTGGGTGGGTGGGTGGGTGAGTAGGTGGGTGAATTAGGGTTGTATTTTGCGGGTAGAGGAGGAGGACGAGGAAAGGTGGGGGGGGGGGTCATTGTTGTTTTCGGATTATAATTTTAATCATTCTTTTTTAGAAGACAATGAGCTTTTACTCTGAGATTCTACGTGTAGAATGTGTTTTATCAGACTCAAGTGTAGACAACAGTGTACTTGGTATTTGATATAAGTGCACACTCCATAACCAGCACTACTCTACCCTCACAATGTTGGGGGAGGTGGGGTGGGAGAAGGGGGAGGGCTGGCAGTGTAAATCCTCTATTTGTGATGCCCGAGATTAGGTTAGTCATTTCCTGAGTTGATCCAGCCGGTCACTCAAAGCAGGTTACCTTGTTCCAGTGTCACTGAGAGAAGTTTACCCTGTTCCAGTGTCACTGCAAGCAGTTTACCTTCTTCCAGTGTAACTCCGAACATATTACCTTATTCCAGTGTCACTGAGAGCAGATTACCCTGTTCCAGTGTCACTGTGAGTAGATTACCCTGTTCCAGTATCACTGTGAATAGATTACCCTGTTTCAGTATCACTGTGAGAAGATCACCCTGTTCCAGTGTCACTGTGAGCAGGTTACCCTGTTCCAGAATCACTGTGAGTAGATTACCCTGTTCCAGTATCACTGAGAGCAGATTACCCTGTTCCAATATCACTGCAAGTAAATCACCCTGTTCCAGTGTCAATGTGAGCAGATTACCCTGTTCCAGTGTCACTGTGAGTAGATTACCCTGTTCCAGTGTCACTGTGAGCAGATTACCCTGTTTCAGTGTCACTGTGAACAGATTACCCTGTTCTAGTATCACTGAGAGCAGATTACCCTGTTCCAGTGTCACTGAGAGCAGATTACCCTGTTCCAGTGTCACTGCGAGTAAATTACCCTGTTCCAGTGTCACTCAGAGCAAGTAGCCCTGTGTGCGTGTCAACCCACTTGCTGATAAGGTCTTCCTCGGTCTGTACTGATTCAGTTAGAACTTGACCCCTTGACCCCTTGTTATTTATACCACAGACTTGGGGGGTGGGGGGGAGACGTACATCATTATCTCGAAGGGAGATTTTCGAAGGTGTTTTTATCTTTTCCATATCTAGCTGTCAGCAGTCTTGTCACTTACTCTCCACAGTGTCACAGAATAACTTGACACTGGTATTTCTGTGTATTATGCGTCAGTACCAAAGATATTTTTTCTTGTCAAAGTGGAAATGGTGATGGAGACATTATGCGAGTATTAAAATGTGTCGGCTATGGCATTCCAACCACAGTCTCTGGTGTAAAATTAAAGATGCACAGTCCGATGAAAGCGTCACAATTTCCAAAGCGAAGCAATTACCGACATTTGATCCTATGTATCCGACTTAGATACTTCTACACTTGTTAACCAATTATTGCTGCATTGGTTTGTTTGTTTGTTGTTGTTGACATGCAAGCAACATCTAAAGTCATATCAGGACGGGTACCGACTTGTGACAGTGCACACTCATGGTGACTTTATAGTGCTGTCCCACTGGGAAACCAGGCCACCACCACCATGACCTGGTATCCAACTCAGTCACATTATCCTGACACTGAGCACACCATTCCTTGCCCTGTCCTATTAATGCGAACGCCTGGCTAGAAAGCGACAAGTATAAATTTTTAAGTCATTGGTTTAACTCGACCAGGGTTCGAACACACGACCCCACAATCTACCAGCACGGGAGACGAACGCTCTAACTCATTCGGCCATCCCGTCTGGTTTGCTGGATTGGAGAATCGCCAAGTCAAGTTAATAGAACCTGCCAGTCAAGTTAATAGAACCTGCCACTGCCAAAGCCTATAATGTCCAGCATTTCGATATGCATGCCAAAATTAATTTTAAATGTTTTCGCTGCAAATATCTCCAAAGTTAGCCATTTAAAATTTAAAAAGTTACGTCAAACTAAAGTAAAGTAGATTAGAATGATCAACCAAATATGTTTATCTAAAGAATTATGGCAGAAACGCAAAACCATCGGACCATGGGACTTTACCTGAGACACACAGGAGTTGTTTGCAGGTGGCTCCTGTGTGTGTGTTACTTGTTATGGCTTAAGCCGAGATTCCATTAACGTGTATCGTGTATTGGGTTCGAATCCTGTTCTTATATGACCTTAGATGTTGGTGGAACAGAAAACCTAAGCAAGAACGAGTTAGATATGGGCAATAATATAGGCACAACAAGGATATTTGAAACCTGAGTTCCGGCATTTTCCCCGTGATTCCGACTGCTAATTCTAGGTGGGGGTGGGAATCCGTATTTCCGCGGAAATTCACCGTCGGTGTAATAATCTCGGCTTGATTTCCACGATTTTTGCTGGGGACCACTTTCATCCCTGCTTTTGACAACACGCATGAGTGCACACTGATGGAATCATCCTCATAGACCCACACACAACTGGTAGGATTCTCTTTTGCGCAAGTCAAAATAGACATAGGTATATGCAGTTATGGAATGTTGATTTGGGTTGTTTTTGGTGCATCTCAGGACTAAAGCCAAATAATTTGTTAAATAGAAGTTATGAGAACGCCATCCTAGCAGGATGCATCTCATTCAGTTCACACAAACCTGTGTAGTCTTTAATTAGATTGTACACAACTATGATACTTATATTCAGTCTTCTGCTGGTCCCTCAGGAAGGACTGAAGCAACGAGCCAACACGCCGGGTCACAGCTTCGGTGTACATACCGGAAGGTGGGTGAAGTGGTGATGAAACAGGAAGTGGTATTTCATCCCATGGGGAATATATGGTAATTTCACTGCAATCGACATTAGTAACAAATGTATGGCAAGAGTCGTACCAAGTTTGGTTATCAGCAGGCATGTGGTTGTCGGTGTAAAAGTGAGTTTTAATTATTGAGGGAGTGCATGTGACGTCAACACTCAGTGGTCAGCCATCTTGGATTACACTTGACCACCTATGGCGCCCCCTGTCGTATACCAAGAACACTATGGCCACCACTGGGCCTACCCGATCGGTGGCCACAATAGTACTGTGGCGCCACCTAGTGGGTACTGACCGAACCTTTCTCATTCTTTGACAGCGCATCCAATGCGTCAACATACAGCATTTTAGCAACACCCTTTGAAGTCATAGTGCTAGTGCTAGTGCTAGTGCTTAATGTAGCAACTTTACAACACTTTAGCAACTTCTGAGGCCAAACCCTGCAAAACAGTGACAAATAAACCAACAAAGCGGTAAATAAGCACAATGTGGACAGTTGCAAGCCTTTCGTATGTAATCCAATATGGCCACTGTAAGTTGTCTCGTGACGTCATTGCGCCCGCTCTACATACAGCCCTATCATTCACTACAGGTTCTGTAGTGAATGATAGGGCTGGGAGCGGCACCAACCTCAGCTTCCGGCCTGTAAGCTGTAGCTCCGAACCAGCATGCTGGGTTTCAGCGCCAGTCCTGAGTGACGGACCAGCGGAAATCGGAATATTGAGAGTGCACAGCGAAGGAATGAGTGTAGTGTTCAAGTTGTTCACCAGGGGAATATTAATGGCTGAATACATTGACTTTTCTTTGTGTTATTAAGGTTTTTTTGGGGTTTGTCTATATATATATTTTTTTAAATTAATTTTTGTTATATATATATATTATTGTTATTGATAAACTTGGTTGGTTCAATGCCGGCAAGTAGTCACTTCATGATGTTTATTTGAGGGAAGCATAGTGGTGGACCTTCACCATGGAGCATGCGCAATGAGCTGCTACCCGCAACATTAGTTCTTCTCACTGCCGCCAGAGGGCCAGTTGTTGGCGCGAATCCTCTACAAAACCTGTTCTGCAGAGCGTGTTGCACAGTGAGCTTGTACTCGGAACATTAGTTCTTCTCGTTGCCGTTAGAGGGCCGGTTGTTGGCGCAAATCCTCTATAAGGCCCTTACTACAGAGCATGTGCCAGAGGGACCTATTACCCGCAACATTAGTTCTTCTCACTGCCATCAGAGGGCCGATTGATGCTGTGAATTGTGATCTTTGTTTCTTTGTAATTCTTTTAATCCAGTATCGCAGTACCTAAGGCTACTCTTACAGGATATACAGACTACAGAGCATGCGCCAGAGGGACCTATTAGCCGCAGCATTAGTTCTTCTCACTGCCATCAGAGGGCCGGTTGATGGCGTGAATTGTTATCTTTGTTTCTTTGTAATTCTTTTATCCAGTATCGCAGTGCCTAAGGCTACTCTTACAGGATATACAGACTACAGAGCATGCGCCAGAGGGACCTATTAGCCGCAACATTAGTTCTTCTCACTGCCATCAGAGGGCCGGTTTCTTTGTAATTCTTTTAATCCAGTATCGCAGTACCTAAGGCTACTCTTACAGGATATATCATCGGTACACATAAGTAGTCTAGGATTTTATGGTGTCGTGCTATTATTTATATTGATGTATTTGGTGATATGGTGCTTTAGCTCTGAGGATTTTACAAGGTGAATCTGACACTAATGTATAGATTGTGTATGTAAGAAACAGTCAATTTAGCTCCTGTGTCCAATGAAAAGGGGAACAATTTTAGAGCCCCCCCCCCCTCCCAGACAATCACTCATTCTTTTTGATGATAAGTTATGACATTTAGAAAGGAATGGAGAGGGGTGGCTATTTGTGTATGTGGGGGTGTTTTATGGAGAGGCATGGTTATTATCTGTGTATGTGGGGGTGGGGTAGATAAAAGATTCGCCACGTACTTACAGTACAGGGGTGAACGACAACATAGTCTAAATACGGACGAAAATAGCTTTAGTATGCAACGGGAAGTAGAATGTCTGGCACCAGTGTCAAATGGTTACTTATATCAACACAGAGTTGGTGAAATGTGAGAGAATGCAAAAAGACAAGATGGCGGCCAGAGAACGCTGTCGATTTCACTTTTAAATTGGATTAAAGTATATGTTTTATTATTATATTTTCCAACTCGAAAGTAGCGGGTAAATATGAAGACGTACATAAACAATATATTGTGCTTCTTAAATTAAGAATTTACTTCTCAGTTAATTAACCCAGCATGTCGAAATTCTTCGCCACCTTTTCTAATGGGTTGGTTTTCACCCCTGTACTGGAAGTACGGGGTGAATCTTTTATCTAGGGGTGGGGGTGTTTAATGGAGAGCCGTGGCTATTATTTGTGTATGTGGGGGTAATAAGAGATGCATGGTTATTATTTGTGTATGTGTGGGGGGGGGAGGGGGAGTTACAGGAGAGGCGTGGTTATTATTTGTGTGTTGTGTGGGGGGGGGGGTTAAAGGAGAGGCATGGTTACATATTTGTATGTGGGGGAGGGGAGTTAATGGTGAGGCATGTTATTATTTGTGTATGTGTGGGGGGGGAGGGTGGAAGTTACAGGAGAGGCATGGTTATTATTTGTGTGTGTGTGTGGGGGGGGGGGGGGGTTAATGGAGAAGGCATGGTTATTATTTGTGTATGTTGGGGGAGGGGAGTTAATGGTGAGGCATGGTTATTATCTGTGTGTGGGGGGGGGGGGTGTTATTATGGGTGGTTGACTGTGGGGGGGGGTGAGCCTTAGTTATGCGCGCAGGACTGTGGGTGTGGGTGGGTATGGGTGAGTGTGTGGGGTGTGGTGTGTGGGTGTGGATAACAGCCTCCCTGCTGGGTGCTAAGCAGTAGGCTGTGCTGGGTGTTGGTTGTCTGAGCTGCTGCGGTGCTGGATTTGTTTGTTTGTTTGTTGGGGTTTTGCATCCTGACAACATCTAAGGTCATATCAGGATGGCGGTGCTGGAGCTTTGATGCGCGGGCTCCTATGGAGCTGTGCCATAGCTGCATGGGTGAGATAGCAGGCCTGGGTTATCACTTAGATTACTTGTATGTGGGGGGGGGGGGCGGTCTGACTGGCCAATTAATTCAGTTTTATTGCCTTAAAGCTGCCATTGTTGTGTTATTCTGTATGCAGCTGTCATTTAGCTGTTGTCAGCTGTCAGTAAGCTTCTGCCATCTGACACTTAGCTACTACCAACTGCCAGTAAACTTCTGCCAGCTGTCACTTAGCTACTTTCAGCTGTCAGTAAGTTTCTGCCAGCTGTCATTTGGCTGCTGGCAGCAGTCTCGTAACTACTCCCAGCTGTGATTAAATTATTGCAGCTGTCACTTAGGCGAGAGCTAGTAAATGGTAGTGGCCAATAGCTGTCAGTAAGCTAGTGACAGCTGCCATCACTAAGCTAACAGTAGACGGTGTGACTTCGGGTCGGGTGCACAAGTTTGGAAGCGTCATCCTTTCTCGGGCTTTTTAAAATAGAGTAGAATGGTTTTGATTAAAGTTGCATAGTCCGATGGTTTTGAGTTTCTGTCATTTTCCGAGATAAGTATATTAGGTTGATCATTGTAATCTACGTTACTTTAGTTTGAAGTCACTTCTATTTTAAATGGCTAAGTTTTGAGATATTTTAAGTGCAAACATGCAATATTAATTTTGGCAAGCACGCCAAAACTCTGACAACATAAGCTTGTGCCGTAACAGGTTCTATTAAATTGCCTCAGTATTCATTCCCTTCTATGTGGTGATAAATGTTTCATAAGTGCACCGGTATGTTCGTTAAATATGTCAAATCAAATCGAGATAATATTGTTTTGATTTTGAACATAATTTTTTGTTCATCGGACTATGCAGCTTTAAATAGAGTAGAATGTTTTTTTATTAATACGATGAAGCTGGGGTTGAAAGTCCTACTGTGAGATTCCAAAACAACCTGGAGTGCGCTGTAAGCGAAGCGTGGCCTGGGAGTGCTAATTGTTTGCTTATTGGACAGTATCCCCGGCATAGGTGGCCTAGTGGTTAAGACCCTTGCCGCTGAATGCCAAGCATCCGCATTTGAATCGAACTCGCGACATAGCACCAAATGTTACTCATATCCCCCAGTATACTTTCACAAAATAATTGAGATTGATTTCCAGCGCTTAGTTTTCCTCCCTCAGCAATTTTGGCTGAACTTGCCAGGTAAAAACTTTAATTCGCGAAACCGTGATCGATCAAAATAAAGCAGTTGTTCGATAAGAATAATCAGTGACTAGCATTTTTAAGTAGATTTTTGTTGGGTTTTTTTTGGTGGTTTTTTTTCTTTGGTTACCTTGATTGTGATATATCAAGAGCTGTTATTGTGTGTGGTTGATTCTGTTTGATGTTTGTAAAATGACGTTGGTTTACCAGAAGACATTTTGTATACACTGATTCTTATCGGTTGTGTACAGCCTAGAAATTCATGGTGCTTTAATCTGTCTCCTCCTTAAAGCTGCATGGTCCGATGAAAACATCACATTTAAAAAAACCAAAACAAGTATCTAGATTTGATTCTCCACATCTAACTTAGATACTTGTGTACTTATTAAACATTTGTCGTAACATATGAGTGAATACTGAGTCAATTTAATCGAACCTATTACTGCAGAAGCCTATGGTGTTGGAGTTTTGGCAAGCTTACCCAAATTAATTTTGCACATTTGCACTTCAAATATCTCCAAAGTTAGCCGTTTAAAGTAAAAGTTACTTCAAGCTAAAGTAAGGTAGATTATAGCGATCAACCTAACATATTTATCTCAGAAAATGAGAGAAACTCAAAGCCATCGGACTATGCAACTTTAATCCAAACTAGCGGGAGTGAATTGTGCGGATGTCAAGTCTTTGCGTCCTTTTTAAAGCTGCACAATCCGATGAACATATCAAACCAAACTAAGACACTGACCTAGATTTGATCCTATGTGGCCAACTTAGATAGTTACTGGTGGAGCACAGATTAGACAATTTACCAGATGCAGTGGCCGAATTGGTAGAGCGCTGGCCTTCCGTGCAGAAGGTCGGGAATTCAATTCCGGTCGAGTTAAACCAATGACTCACAAAATTGATACTTGTCGCTTCCTAGCCAAGCGCTTGGCATTAATAGGATAGGGCAAGGACTGGATAATGTGACTTGGTATATCAGGTCATGGTGCTGGTGGTCAGGTCTCCCAGTGGGGCAGCACTATAACGTTGCCATGAGTGCACACAGTCACAAGTCGGTACTTGTCCTGATGACCTTAGATGTTGCCAGGATGTAAAACTCCAACAACCAACCATTAGACATTTATTGCAGTTTGGTGCTTCACAACAGAGAGACAGAGAGACAGGCAGAGAGAGAGAGACTAGAGAGACGTAAACAAAGCCTAGGTCTAGCATTTCAGTGTGCACACCAAAAATAATTCTGCATGGTTTCATTGTAAATATCTCCCAAGTTAACCCTTGAAATTAAGTTACTTCAAATAACTAATTTGTGCTGATGAACGATAGTTACGTATATTGATGTAGAATATAGGGCACACATTGAAAGCCATCGGATTATGCAACTTTAACTACACCACCTGAGCCAGAGAAGGATTAAATGTCCTGACAGAGGATCACTATGTATATATTATATCAAATATATCTATATAAATATATATTTTATGTATACATAATATATGTAGTATGCATATATATTATACATATATATATGTACATGTATGTATATATGTACATGTATGTATATGAGCCTGTCTCAAAAGGTGATCTCTTTTTTTTTGTCCATTGTAACGATTGACACAAAACAGCACAGAAACGGTTACACTGAAAACACAAGGACATTTGCTTCAAGTCAATATGTATTCTATTGGGATCATGAAACACCATGTAAAAAACAAATCAGTTTATCCTGAGCAAATGCATAAGCAGATAGTATGTTGATCGTTACCATGGACAAAGTTTTGTCCCATATTGCTTAGCACCTTTTGAGACAGTCTCATACACATATATATATATATATGCACATCTATAATACTACATATATACTAGGCAGATATATATAAACATATATATATCATATAGTGAAAGCCGCCAAATTTCCGAATCAAATTGTGCGATATTGCATATATTGCATACAGGAAATGTCTAGTCACCATGGTAGTAGTTGGGAGGGTGTTAGGTGTAGGTAGTTACCAACCATTTCGCTTTCGAGTAGTCACAGTGTACGTTCGTTGAGATTCGCTTGCGTTGCAATTATAATTGCGTATATTGAACAGACGGCACGAGCATCACTGGACATGTTCTCTCGGACTTCTGTGCTTATTTAGATAATTGTTATCTGTTCAGGAATGTTAGGTTATGGCTGAGGGGAAACAAACAAGATCTGCTATCGCAAATTATATATATATTTATATATGTACATGTATATATAATATACAAATATATGCATATATACACATATATATATATTTATTTATATATATGTATAATCATGTATCTGTACACACCTGCAATATATACTGTACCTGAAATATATATATGTCTATATATTATAACTAGCGGCAATTACATGTTAGATATTTTGAATTTGTGAGTGAATTTTCTAATTCCCATCCCCTCCCCCCCCAAAAAAAGACACAAACAAAAAGACCACCACCTGAAGTTTTCCTACAGTTAATACCTAATATACTTTCTTGTGCTGAGGCCCTATATGATAACATGGGTATTGTGACTTTTTTTTTTTAGTTTGAAGGGATGAGAGATTTCCAACTTGGAGGGATCTCAGACGCTGCTGCATTGGTCATATAGGTAATTTCCCCCCTCATATGCTTAACACTGAGAACAGTTTACCTCAAGTCAGAGATTTCAACAATATTTTTTTTAAAGGTGACTCATCCCTGTGGGTTTTTTTCTATGGTTTCCCTAAAGCCCCTGTCACACCTCGCCGGATTGAGCAACGGACAGAATTGTCTAGTCCGGTGGTGTTCGGGCGTGATAAGTATCAACATGTCTTAAAATGTTTCAAAATGTTGCGATATCGGGTCAAAGGCCACTGGACGAACAGACATGAAACGGACATGAATGGATAGCCAATGGACGGTAAGCCGACTAAACGGACTCAAACCAGACAAGAACCGTAGACGTCAATCCGGCGGCATCCGTTCCAAGTTTTGTGCATGTTCAAAACTTGTAACGGATCGGGCCGGATATCAATGGATATGCAATGGATATGCAATGGACACAAACTGGACTTTGCCGGATATCAACAGACTTTGTTCGGTTTCTTTACATTTCCTCAATCCAGCGAGGTCTGACAGGGGCTTAATGTATATATAGTCTAGCAAAAAAAACTAAAGCAGTGTACTATAAATTGGATTGGACTTTTCTTTTAAATATTCAATTTTTGTATTAATAATTTGTACAGGGATCTGTCGACCACAACTTGAATATTGTCATTTGAACGCACGGCCTGTGAGACGTGTGCGCTGTCCGTGTCCGTGTGCCTTTTCCGATTGCAATCCGTGATGTTTTGTTGTATTTTGAAGTGAACTACATGGTAAACCGTAGATAAAAGATTCACCCCTTTAAAGATTCACATCCCCAGAGTAGGGTTGAAGAACAACCCATTAGAAAAAGTAGCGAAAGCTGATTTTGGTATCAAGCAACCAATCAGAGAAGATGAGCACTTTGTTCCATCATCCAGTGTTTATCTATATTGAAGTAGACCGGGTGAAATGGGAGAGAATGCAAAACAATCAAAATGGCGTGCCTAGAATACCCTCGATTCGAGTTTGAACATATCTGTTAATCTACATCATTTATTCAATTATTCCTCCAAAAGTAGCGGGTAAATATATAAAGAGGTATGTGAAGAATATATTTTGCTTCTTAACTTAAAGTTGCATAGTCCAATGGTTTTGAATTTGTCATTTTCTGAGATAAATATATTAGGTTGATCGTTATAATCTGCCTTACTTTAGTTTGAAGTAACTTTGCTTTAAAATCGCTAACTTGGGAGATATTTGGAGTGTAAACATGCCAAATTAATTTTGGCATAGCGTTGGATTCACCAGTAACAGGTTATATTAAATTGACTTAGCATGCCCTTCTATGTAGCAACAAATACTTAATAAATGCACCAGCGTTAAAGTTGGATATGTAGGTTAAAATGTAGATAAGTGTTTCGCTTCTGAAAATTTGATGTTTTTATCGGACTCTGCAACTTTAAGAATCTATGTGCTCATTTCATTTACTCAACCTTTCGCCACTTTTTCTAATGGGTTGTTCTTTACTCCTTCTCTGGGCTGGAGTTAGATAACAGATTCACCCCATACTTGCAGTAGAGGGGTGAATGACAAAGTAGTCTAAATACGGGCGAACATTCCTTTAGTATGGAACAGGAAGTGGAATCCCTGGTTCCAGTATCTAATGGCTACATAGTTGGTGAAATGGGAGAGAATGCAAAAAGACAAGATGTCGACCACAGAATGCTGTCGATTTCACTTTTTAAAGTCTGTTAAACTACATGTTTTATTAGATTTTTCAACTTAAAAGTACCGAGTAAATATAAAGATATATGTGAAGAATATATTTTGCGGCTTAAATTAAGAATTTACAAGCTCATTTCATTTACCCAGCCTTTCGTTACTTTTTCTAATGGGTTGTTTTTCACCCCTACTGCAAAGAACCGAGTGAATCTTTTATTTAGGTAAACCCGACCATTTTACTATTATAGGGGGCTTTGTGCCGAAATATGCGAAACAACTCGATTACGTGCGAGTGTATTGTGCATTTGTACATTGACACACCGTTATTACTCTCCTTTCCTTTAGGCAATCCGTGTACAGTAAAACCTCTCTAACCTACCACATCCACAGATCGGCCACTCCCCTATGTCGATCGCTTTATTTGGTTCCCAACAATACCATTGTAACCATATTATAACTCCCTAAACCGACCACCTCCCTAAATAGACCACTTAAAAATCGGTCCCAAGGTCGGTCGATTTAGAGAGGTTTTACTGTACATCTTTTAGTTGTTGGTGGTTCAAGGTACATCATGCACCAGGCTCCAGCTTGGTATCCACACACCAGTGACGTGCGTTGCTATGGCAACCAGTGGTCATCGTTTTTGTGAGTGCAGTCTGTTGGGTGTTTACGCCAGGTTTTTAATCCAGTGGATGTGTCTTGTTTTTTAAATTGTTTATTCAGGTCTACATCATTTGATAGTTAGTTCAGGGCAATAATAACAATGTGGTGCAAATGCTCATGTAGGGTGTTAACCAAACCGATAGGTCACGACTAGCTGTCCGACTGTTGGGAGTGAGGGTGGGTGGGTGGGTAAATCGGCTGTGTGTGTACGTTTTCGTGTGCTCGCTGTATTCCCGACAAGGTGGAGGAGTGGAGTGGAGTAGGTGGGGTGGGGTGGGGGGATAGGGGGTGGGGTGGTATCCACCGGCTAAGACAGGGATTGAGCAGGTTGTCAACTTCTGAACATGAAGCCAGGCTCAGGGGCCTAGCTTCTGTATACGTAGGTTCATAGGTACGCCGCTGCGTACCACATGAGATTACAGATGTTTATACAAAAATACAATAAATATCATGTTTTATAGCATTTTATTACATCACATTTTTTCCCCCAGCGATCGCGTCTTATTCCACCACCGAAAAAGTCTGTGCACCACCTGAAAATGCCAAGCTAGGCCCCTGCAGCTAATTAGGAAATGGCGCATATCGACATCACCGATGTATCGATTGTCTGGGACAAGCAACATGCAAAATGCGAAAAGTTAAAACTATCCTCCGATGGAAAGCATGAAGTTGGAAAGCACTTATTTAGATTTGATCCTACATATCCAACTTAGATACTGCTGCATTTTCTAAGTATTTGTTTCTGCATAGAAGGGAATAAATACTCGGTCAATTTAATATCACCTGCTACTGATGAAGCTTACGGTATCAATATTTTGATTATGCATACCAAAATTGAATATATCCAAACTAATCAAAAGTTGCTTCAAATTGAAGTAAGGTATATTATAAAGACTGAGGTCTTATTTGTATCTACTAAATAAAATAGAAGAAAGTTAAGACTATCGGATTGTGCAGCTTTAAGAGACTGTTGCCCCTCTTTGTTTCTAGGTCAAATGAGGTGCAGTGCCTGTTGTAATTTATGTAGGGTCTAGTATATATATATAAAGCAATTCGTTGATTAAAGCATCATATTCCATAATTGATCTATGATTACAATATATCTTCATGTACAAGCAATCGTGTAGATGCATAGTCCGATGAAAGCATCAGATATTCAAAACCAAAACACTTACCTAGATTTGACCTACATTTCCAGCTTAGATACTGGTGCACTCATTAAGCATTTGTCGCTGTATTGAAGCAGCTACTCAGCCAATATGTTAGAATGCGTTACTGCTGAAGCCTATGGTATGTGATTTTTGATGTGCTTGCCAAAATTAATTTATCCATGACTTCACTTCGAATATTATCCAAAGTTAGCCACGTAAAATAAAAGTTATGACAAACTAACGTAAATTAGATTATAACGATCAACTCTATGTATTTATCTCAGAAAATGGCTGAAACTCAAAAACCATCGGACTATGCAACTTTAACCATTTTCAATTCCGTCATATGCTAGGTGATGGTTGCTGGGGGGATGGGGGTGGGGGTGGAAGAGGAGTTGGTTTCTGAGCAGTCTTTTATAGGCGAACAACATATGTGGAAATTGTATGTAGAGATTCAAACATATTAAGTCAAGTGATTAATTGTCCTTGTGGTGAAATTTACACAACTCAGGGATGAAAGATCTCCGCGGTTTCGCGGATTTCCGCGATTATTTATATTTACCGATTAACTTTAAACATTAACAAAAATGATATGTATATGACAACACTTTGGGGAGGTCGAATCCCATTTTTAAATGACCTTAGATGTTGCTAGAACATCAAACCCAAACAAGAGCGAGTCCGGTATGGGCGATAATACAGACACAACAAGGTTAGTTGAAAACTGACTTCCGGTATTTTTCCGCGAATCCCTGACAGTGCTAAGTCTATGGGAGAAGGTCCGCATTATCACGGAAATTTGCCATTGGCGGCCTGATTTCCGCGATTTTAGCCGCAGACCACTTTCATCCCTGCTGTTGTACACAGTGGTGATATTTGATTTTGGAAAAAAAAGCTAGTTTGGGCTATATATATTAATGTAAGTGTACAGTGGTCAAATGAAAACCATATTCCACGTATATAGACATTAGATTTGCGTATTCCGTTCATTACACCTTGTACTTAATCATCGACACACTGAATGTGTTTTGTGTGTTTAAAATGGCTGGAAACGGCTAGGTTATTATCGGACGTGAATGGCTTTGTATAGTTAACTATGAGAAAGATTATCATTGTACATAACGTATATATATGAACAGAATTATGCCTGTATGTCAATGGTATATTAAAACAAAATGGAATGTACAAAATATACGTGTTAATTGTGTTCTTTTATGTGTCCTGCATTAAATGGTACCACAGTGATCGTGTTAAAAATAATATAGGTGAAAAGGTTGCAAAACGGTAATAACACAACCCATTCCACCTTTTTAAAGTTGCATAGTCCGATAAAAATATCAATTTAAAAAAATCAAAACACTCATCTAGATTTAAAGCTACATGTATATATCTAACTTAGATACTGATGCACTTATTACAGTTCCATAGTCCGATAAAACCATCGTTTTCAAACTAAAACATTAACTTAAATTTGATCCTATATATCCAACTGAGATACTGGTGTACTTATTAAGCTTTTTTTTTGCTGCTTAGTAGGAAATACTGACACAATATATTAAAGTTGCATGGTCCGATGAAATATAATTTTGTCAAAATTAATAGAACTACTTACATTTGATCCTGTATATCCAACTTAGATACTGGTGTATTAGCTAATGATTTGGGACAGCATATACAGAATAACCCATGAATTTATAACCTCACCCCTTTGGACACCCATTATGCAGGGGCCATTAACCAACTAGGCCAATCTCGTGACCTCATTAGCCTCGCCCCAACCAAATAGGCCTACCGTGCAGGGTCATCTCACATCACGTGGTCACCGCGAGATGACCATCTGGGTCATAGCCACAGGATTTTTTACAAACTTGTCAACATTATTTTTGGTGCTTTCAGCTCAAATTACTTCAAAACTAATCATCTTTAATCAAAATCACTCCGGACTAATGATTAGTAGCTTGTAACGGTCAATTTGATATATTTATCTAAACAAATAAGACAACAATTCAAATATCATCGGACCATGCAACTTTAAAACCGGTTACTGCTGAAGCCTATGGTGTCAGAATTCTGATGTGCTTGCCACAATTAAGTTGTCATGTTTTCACTCCAAATGTCCCCAGTTAGACATTTTAAATAAAAGTTACTAAAGTAATATCGGTTATAACCATCAACCTAATATATTTATCTAATTCTTTTAATTAAGCGGGACCAGACGGGATGGCTGAATGAGTTAAAGCATCCGTCTCCCCTGCTGGTAGATCGTGGGGTCGTGCGTTCGAACCCTGGTCGAGTCAAACCAATGACTTAAAAATTTATACCTGTCGCTTCCTAGCCAGGCGCTTGGCATTATTAGGACAGGGCAAGGACTGGTGTGCTCAGTGTCAGGATAATGTGACTGAGTGGGATATCAGATCATGGTGCCGGCGGCCTGGTTTCCCAGTGGGACAGCACTATAAGTGTGCACTGTCACAAGTCGGTACCCATCCTGATATGACCTTAGATGTTGCTAGGATGTAAAACAACAACAAATAAACCATGTAATTAAGCGGATTAATGCAACTTTAAGCAGTGGGTGCTACATAAAAGGGGTACAACTCAAGTCAATTTACTAAAGCATATTACTGTTGAATGAAGCTAATGGTGTAAAGAGTTTTGACAGCTCGCCAAAGTTAATTTAGAATGTTCAAACCTCAAATATCTCCAAAGTTAATCATTTATAAGCAAATTAGGTTACTTCAAACTAAAGTAAGACAATCAACGTACTATATTTAGGCCTACCACAGAAAATGAGAGAAACTCAAGACCATCGAATGATGCAACTTTAATATTGGTGGTGTGAAGATTGCAACAACAACAAACACAAATACACACAAAACAGAACATAGTGTTTAAATATTTTGACATGATATTAATCCATAGCAAGGATCATGACAATTACCACACAAGTGTTTAGATACATATAGAATCTGATTATTATTTTACATATAGAGACTGCTTGGTGTAGATGAGAACTGACGCATTAATCTACAACGCAGTGACTAGGTGCGGTGGCCGAATCGGTAAAGCGCGGGCCTTGCGTGAGGAAGGTTGGGAGTTCGGTTCCCGATCGAGTCAGACCAATGGCTTATAAAATTGATACTTGTCGCTTCCTAGCCTAGCACTCGGCATTAATAGGATAGGGCACGGACTGGTTAACTCAGTGTCAGGATAATGTAACTGAGTGGGATATTGGGGCGTGGTGCTGGTGGCCTGATTTCCCAATGGGGCAGCACTAGTAAGTCGCCATGAGTGTGCACTGTCACAAGTCGGTACCCATCCTGATATGACCTTAGATGTTGCCAGGGTGTAAAACTCCAACAACCAACCAATCTACAACGCAGTTCATGCCTGGCTTTGACCATTGTTAGTCGTCATGGCTGAGTGAGCACAGCTTGTGAATACTTAAGCCTAACTACGCTATAAATAAGTGGGCAGACCATTGGCAGACCTCCAACTCATATAAGACTTAAGCTAAGATTCCATAAGCATGGAAGTGGCATATGGCATATATTATGCGGATGCGGGGGGGGGGGGGCGGGGGGGCATGAATGTAAACGCATTAGCATGATTCTCCGGAAGCAGCTGCAGTTTTTCATATGGTTGTTTGTGCAGTAAATTGAATCGGTCCATCCAGCGGCATCCGAACACATCACATACTGCTTCCATGTACAGATATAATATTGAATCTTAGCTTTATATGTTTTATGGATTGTTGTATTGACTGCTACATATGTCTATTTATTATATAAATTACTGTTGTTGTTGTGGTTTCTCCCCCCTACCTCCCCTGGGGGTCAAACCGGATACTAATATCGATCCACCCAGGGGGAGGCTATATAACATGTATAACATTGTATATATTAATATATATATTTTATATATTATATATATATATTTATTTATATTTATATATATAATATATATTTATATATATATATATATATTCATAAACAATACCCATACATAGCAGAGGGAAAATAAATTTACCAGAAACCGGAAACAGCTGTTTCTGCAGAATTAATATAAACTGGTCCCAGTGCCTTCTCCTGCAAGCACAGATTTGACCAGAAACCGGAACCAGCTACTCGCTGAGTGTAAGTTTCAGTAACTAATAGTGATCTGGGTTTTCGACCTAGCGCCTCTCTGATTGGTTCATAATAAAAAAACGTGACCTATTTACACGCAGGCAATTCTCATATAACACCGTCCATTATTATTTTATTTTTGTTGGTAGACGACTGGTCTTCCTCATTCCACTGCTCTTTGCCCTATCCTAGTAATGCCGAGTGTTTACCTAGGAAGCAACAAATATCAATTTTTAAGTCATTGGTTTGATTCGACCAGGATTAGAACCCACAATCTACCAACATGGGACACATATGCTCTAACTCATTCGGCTATCCCATTTAACATAGTGTTTGGTGTAGATGAGAACTGACGCGTTCATTCATCTACAATGCAGTGACTAGGTGCGGTGGCCGAATCGGTAAAGTGCGGGCCTTGCGTGCGGAAGGTCAGGAGTTTGGTTCCCGATCGAGTCAGTGGCTTATCAAATATATTAATTACCGATGTGTGGGGGAGAGGGATTGGTGTGGGTGGTTGGTGGGGGGGGATCCTACGCATTGCTTATTCATATTAAGGACATGGTATGAGCACCAGAAATTGCATTGACATTATGCTGATAATATTGCGGAATGTTCACCACCAAACCAAACCATGCACTTTGTAAAGTAGGTTCTTTCGAGCATGGAATGCGCGCGCATCATGAACCGGAAACGCGCATTACTTCCGGGCACGTGACCTCTTTCTGATACTCTCTCGCTTTCTCATTCGGTTTATTCCAGTATGGTGAGCTAACCCGACACACCTAAAGCCAACGTTCCATGCAACAACTTCTTTATTGTTCACGCTATATTATAACCCACACAGTCAACATTGCATAACCCACCTATGTACGCGATCTCGCCGAAAATCGCCGAAACGGCGAGACTTCGTGGTTACCGAGGAAAACAAACAAAATGGCGGCGTGTGGCGGTAGCAGGCTAAGGACGGTCTTCCGCAGAAATGGACTTGGGATTTTCTACCTGGCGTTGGGAATGCTGGCATTGCTTTCAGGTAATATTGCCTCGTTAGTGTTCTTTCTGGGTTTAAACAATCAACAGAATATATCGTCACTATGTCATGTCTTTACGCTGGTCACGGTGAGAATATATCGTCACTACGTCATGTCTTTACGCTGGTCACGGTGACAACTAGATAAAAGATTCACCCGGTACTTGTAGTACACGGGTGAAGATCAGCCTTATATAAATACGGGCGAAAATACTGTCAGTATGGAAGTGAGGCTCTAATATGGAAGTGAGGCTCTAATATGTGGCTCCAGTATCAAATGGGTACTTCTATAGGCACAGAGTTGGGGAACTGGGAGAGAATGCAAAAAAGACAAGATGGCGGCCGCAGAACGCCGTCGATTTCACTTTTAAATCTTATTAAATTAGATATTATATTATATTTTTCAACTCAAAAGTAGCGGGTAAATAATAAAACATACATAAAGAAGAACTGTTGCTTGTTAGATTGTTAAATTAGGCTCTCAATTCTTCGACCCGTTTTTTCGCCACCTTTTACATAAGGCTGGTATGCACCCCTCCTGTGGCTACTGCAGCAGTACGGGGTGAATATTGTATCTAGGTGACAACTCGCTGTTTGAACTATTATTTTATCCTCTTCTGCCTTAAATTTGCATAATCCGATGATTTTGAGTTTCTGTCATTTTCTGAAATACATGTATTAGATTGATCGCTATAATCTACCTTACTTTAGATTAAAATAACTTTTATTTTAAATGGTTAAGTTTTAAGATATTTGAAGCGCAAACAGACCAAATTAATTTGGGCAAGCACGCCAAAACTGAGACACCATAGGCTTCCTCAGTAACATGTTCTATTAAATTGGCTCAGTATTCCACTCTATGTGGCAACAAACGTTTGATAAGTGCACTAGTATCTCATTTATGCACGCAGAATTAAACGTAGATCACTGTTTTCGTTTTGAAAAAAATAGATGTTTTCATCGGACTATGCAGCTTTAAGTAAGCCGAGCTCTACGTAGAGTTAAAGGGGCCAGATATAGGTCGCTGGCGACGGGAACGTACTCCGACAAATGCTCTCCAAGCACAACCTTGTTTGGGTTTTATGTTTAAATAACCTAATATGTGTGGGGAGAGTAGGGGACCCAGTTCACCACCAGAAGTGGGTCAGTTCTGAGGCTGGTACTAGCTGGCAGCTGTTGTTTTTAAAATGGCTGGGTGAGTGGAGAGAAGGGAGAGTAAAACTGGGGTATTTTCAATCTTCTTTACAGTAGTTCAATCAGGAAATATATTTGTGTAATGTAAAATATATGTTAGTACAATTACATTGCATAATTCAATGAGAAACAGATATAGATGAAAAAACGTTTTTATGTTGATGAATGTAAAAAAGGTTCTGCTGTGTATGGGGTTTGAACCCACACCAACAAACAACTTCAGATTACAAGTCCAACACTTTAACCACTAGGCCACAGAGACCACACATAATTAAGAGTCTCAGTTCTCCCTCCAGTCGCTGCGGCGGCGGCAATTTGTGTACTTTAGATTCGTCGATTCGAAAATATTAATATCGCCGGCTTTGCGGCAGCAGCGTTAATTTCGCTTCGGATTTAGGGTTAATTTGAATAAATTTCACTTATTGCGTATGTAAATCTATCAAATATGATCGCATTGAATAGATTTGGGCATATGAAGATTGCTCACGGCCATTGACAATGGCAATGCACTGGCACTGACACTGAGAATATCCCAATTTTCACTATTATCTCTTGTTTTTAATACTTTCAGCGTAAATTGCTCTTAGGGTACATTAAATACTTCAGATCTTCCTCTTCAATCGCGCATTAAGATATTTTTAATCGATCCAATTAAATCTTTTAAATTTATTTAAAAAAAATAAAAGCTCCACATAGACATAGCATTGCCGTATTTTACCCTTTGCGGGCAGTTTGCCGGTACGCGCAGTGAAAAAGTCGATTTTATTCAAAATCTATAGAAATCCAGAACCCTAACCATATAAATTTAATATAATCTATTCGTTGAATATGTTTTCTATATGAGTTTCAAGCGGTTTGTGTCTAGGTGGTATGGTTTTAGAGATATTTCACCTTTTCTCTATGAAGATTGCTCATAGCCATTGAGTTAGTAGTGTGACAGTGTGTCATCCTGCAGCCAGCACTGACCTAGATACCCGTGCTGACATCACATGAAATTGGTCAAAATGGCCAAACCGTGGCATCGTGTATTCACCAATAGCCTGAACTGAGACTTTTATCCATGTGTGGTCTCTGTGGCCTAGTGGTTAGAGTGTTGGACTTGTAATCTGAAGTTGTTTGGTGATGTGGGTTCAAACCCCATCCACAGCAGAACCTTTTTTACATTCATCAACAAAAAAACGTTTTTCATCTATATCTGTTTCTCATTGAATTATGCAATGTAATTGTACTAACATATATTTTACATTACACAAATATATTTCCTGATTGAACTACTCTAAAGAAGATTGAAAATACCCCAGTTTTACTCTCCCTTATCTCCACTCACCCAGCCATTTTTAAAACAACAGCTGCCAGCTATTCCCAGCCTCAGAACTGACCCACTTCTGGTGGTGAAGTGGGTCCCCTGCTCTCCCCACACATACTTGGTTCATTTAAACATAAAAGCTAAACAAAGTTGTGCTTGGAGAGCATTTGTCGGAGTACGCACAGTGTCCCAGCGAGCTATAGCTGGTCCCTTTAAGAGTAGGGGTGAAAAACAACTCATTAGAAAAAGTAGTGAAAAGTTAATGAAATGACCACATGAATTCTTAGGTTAAGAAACAAAATGTATGTACAGCAAAACCTCTCTAAATTGACCGACCTCGGGACCGTCTTTAACTAGTTTAAGTGGTCCATTTAGGGAAGTGGTCGGTTTAATGAGTTAGAATATGGATACATATTAATCATTTAATGGTATTGTTGGGACCCAAATAAAGCGATGGATATAGGGGAGTGGTCGATCTGTGGAGGTAGTCGGTTAGAGAGGTTTTACTGTACATCTATTTAGATTATGTTGACAAGGTCGAGAGGTCTTACTGTAGATCTATTTAGATTATGTTGACAAGGTCGAGAGTTTGAATCCCAGCCGAGTCAAACCAATGACCAATTGATACTTGTCGGTACCTAGCCTGGTGCTAGGCATTACTAGGATAAGACAAGGACTGATTTGCACAGTATCAGGATAATGTGATATTGCGTCATAGTGCCAGCAACCTGATCTCCCAGTGGGGCAGTACTACCCAGCTAACAAAAAAAGTCATACTGACATCAGTATAACGTTATAAAATGTTACAATAACGTTATAAAAACCATCATATAAACATTAATTTGTATAAAGTAAAAAACGTTATATAACATTATTTTATAACGTTCTAAAGACGTTTTTTAACGTCATTGTGACGTTTTCATATAACATTGCATGTTAAACGATAATGGAAGATTCATAGCCATGTTGCCCTGAGTACCAGGTATGCAATGTTTTAATGGGTACTTGCTGTGATCCTTGATTTTGGTTGCCCTGCAGTGGCCCTTCCTTATGTGTACGTTGGTTCACTTACGTTTTTTGAATGTCACTTTAATGCAGGTTAGTTTCCCATTAAATGGTCATAAGATGGTTGGGCCAGGTCATCCCGTCCTCATCACCAAATTTGTAGTGAAGATTGCACCAATATCAACTAGATTAAGTTGGATTAGGTTTGGGTATACTTTATATCTCACATGTCTTTACAGTTTCTTCCAAGATGGCTACCCTCTGTCTCAGTCACAATAGTTACAATACATGTTATAATGTCAGTATAACATTACTATGATGTTATAATGTACCACAACCAAGTAATAACAGCGTTATCCTGACGTTACTTAACGTTATGTGTTAGCTGGGTAACTACTACAGTGTGCCATAAGTGCTCACTGTTACAAGTCGGTACCCGTCCTGATATGACCTTAGATGTTGTAGGACGTAAAATAACAACACACACACACCGATTCTGCCGTGCCGTCCTACCATCGAGTGCTCAGTGAATGTGGGGAGCGGGACGTAGCTTAGGCGGTAGAGTGTCCACCTGTGAAGGTGTGGGTCATCCGATCGATCCCGCTACTCGTGCTAGTGGTCCACAACTCGTTCATCAAAGGCTGTGGTATATACTGTCCTGTCTGTGGGAAAGTGCATATAAAAGACCCCTTGCTGCTTATCAGAAAGAGTAGCCTATGTGGCGAAAGTGGGTTTCCTCCGAAGAAATATGTCAGAACATCGATATGTTTGACGTCCAATAGCCGATGATAAAAATCAATGTGCTCTTAAGGTGTCATGAAATAAAACAAACTTTCCTTTTTGTTCAATGAGTGTGTCCCCTTATTACTAGAGGCCTTCATTTGATTGTCCTGATTTTGCATGTTTGTTATTTTACTTCCCTCAGATATCCAACCTGTGGAGAGTGAGAGTCGATCATATAGGTACGACCTCCTTTTGAACTACAAACCTTACATAATAACTCTCACTAATCTCCCGTGTGTAAATGTGCCCCTGCACCCTCCCCCCCACCCACACCCGCCCCCCACACCCACACCCGCCCCTCCCCCAATCCACACAGGATCTTATCCCCCTTTTGGCGTGATCGATTAATCAACTCGGATTCACCCGAGTCACTTTTTGGCGCATGCGCACATCCTACAGACTTAGGTCGAATAATCAAATTCCCTTCTCCACGCTGGGGGTTGAAAAAATGGTGGCTTAATCCAAAACCTTAAAAAACAATTTAATAACCAATAAAACTACAGCAAAATAGGATTTAAAGTATTTTATGATGGCATAGTTTAGTTATATTTCCATTTAATTAATCTAGGCTATTAAAAAAAAAACATGTATGACTGGGACTGGTAGCTGTTATCCTGTAGGATGGTACCAGCGCAAATGTGACATCATCACTAGTAGCCAACCCCAGCCAAGAGGTGGGTTACTGGGGTCAGATTGTTTTGCACACGGCACGTGTATTTGTCGACTCTACTCGTGGTGTTCGATTTGAAATTCTGACGACTCGGGTGACCCGAGTTGCCTGGGTCGTGTTAATCGATTACGGCCTTTGTGACAAGTAGGGTTATAGTTATATACATTTCTCCCTCCCAACACATTGCCGGGTTTTAGAATACATTCTTTTTCCGTTAAGCCAGCAAATATGTAATGCTGTGTTTAAAGATCACATCATCTGATTTTAGAATGTATTCCTCCCATGAATATTTGCTATACAGTAACAGCAGTTAATTAGCTATTTAGAGGTGATTGCTTAGCGCCATGCTGCATTGCTGCCCCACTGGGAGACCAGGCCGCCAGCACCATGACCTGATATCCCACTCAGTCACATTATCCTGACACTGAGCCAACCGGTCCTTGCCCTATCCTAATAATGCCAAGCGCCTGGCTAGGAAGTGACAAGTAACAATTTTGTAAGTCATCGGTTTGATTCGACCGGGAATTGAACACCCAACCTTCCGCACGGGAGGCCTGCACTCTACCGATTGGGCAACCGCGTTCAGTATATAGATGGATAGTGATAAGACTGTTATCGCGTGTAATAATCTCTGTAGTGTCCTGCTATGAAATCCCGACTCTCCTAGTTGCGGGCCCCCACATTCATATGGGGTTTTGAATGCTATTGATGGCCGATCCCGTTAGGTGGTACGCGGAGGTTATGGTTACTGTCATTATGTTCTCTCATGCCATTAGCTGTACTGCTCAACAAGGCTATACCGCCATCCGAGTTCAGCACCAGCAGAAGTGTAGATAATAGATGACGAATGCTTGGTTTTATTCACTTATATAATGTTTTCAGATACATACAACAGTGGATGTTATAGACCTCCTTATTGGCTATTACACTCATGCACACCAGTCATTCCTCTCCCGCATGATCTCTCCCTAAGATAGTTCACCATTGGCTGCCTTCAGGACTCACCTCCCTCCCACCCAGGTCTGGCCACCACCTAGCCATCGTGGGATTACCACATAACATGACGGTGACCATGTGGCTGGGCGAGATAAGGGCTGGGTGAGATATGGGGGAGGGATTCTGCTTAAAGGGGCACTTCTTCCCTCCCCCGGTGTGAGCATTATAAAGGGAGTACTGTTTCCAATTTAGCCATCTCGATACTCAATACATACTTAATCGGAGAATTTTACACTGCTCCTACCCCCCCTTCCTGGGTGGGGTGGGTACCGGCATCCTTCACCCCCCCCCCTCCCCGCACGACACTCGCTCAGAAGTTTGTTTATATATATATGATATTAGGATATATATAGGAAGTTTTTGTTATATATAGGATATATGCTGTATAAGCCATTATTTGAGTATAATAAGCCGGAAGATCCCATCTACTCCCCAGTCACTAAGTCATCGCCTGGTTACCTCTATTCATTAGGTCATCTACTGATACAACCTCACCTCTCCACGTGGGGCCACCTACTCGTCAGCTGCCGCTACATTCACTCACTGTACCGCTGATATATATATAGCCAATTATTACAATAAACTAAGTAAGCATTTAAAAGTGCAAACTCAGACTCCACTAACAGAAGATCTCTTTTCCAAAATGCGATAAGCGCCAATCCAGAAAATGAGGTTGCAATGCCAATGCCAGGTTTCTAGATCATACTTTCTAAAAAAAGAGCTCTTCGCATATATAAATACATGAAGAGCTCTTTATATATACGAAGAGTTTTTTTTAAAAACAAGATCTATGGAACTTGATATTGGCATTGCAGACCCATTTTGTCGCATTGGCAGCTCTTCCCTTTTTATTTGAATGGGCTCAAACCAGCTCATGTGTTCTTCTTTCAGGAAAAACCGCTCGAAGTACAGAAATTCACAATTGCGCACTTATGTTGGGACTAAATGGATTGTTCGCAGATCTGGAGAGATGGTGCACGAACGTTACGCACCAAAGGACTTCTACAACTCAAAGAAGTAAATTCATACTAATTTATAGAGCATTGTTTATTGACATAGGTCCAAAATCAATGTAGCTTCTAGACTATCCCACCATACTTTAATTTGTCCTAGCTAGGATAATTAATTGGGAAAATAGCTATGTATCTGTAGTGAAAGCAGTACCATGAATGTAGTACATCAGAGATGAGATTTTTAGTAATCTGCAATTTGTTATTTATTCTTGAAGATTTATACTGTCTTCATGGATAAATCTGAATCGACTTGGTTTCACCATTAGATAGTTGGTCAATACGAAAGCCCAAGCCTACACTTTTACTGACCAAAGGGATTT
Source organism: Branchipolynoe longqiensis (assembly GCA_030323885.1). NCBI lineage: Eukaryota > Metazoa > Annelida > Polychaeta > Phyllodocida > Polynoidae > Branchipolynoe > Branchipolynoe longqiensis. The sequence continues at coordinate 11,411,104 of CM059186.1, forward strand.
TTAACCTCCCACACCACATAGACATGGTATGAGAGCAACTGGCCTTGGATGATGCTGTAAGTTATAAACAGCGGTGGAAATCTAAAATTTCTATGACCTAAAATCCCAAGAAATGAACAATCTCATTCTGTGTATTTTATCCATCTATCTATCATCACAAAGTTAAAGAAAGAAAAGGATTGCCTTCGGTTTAACTATAAGTACATTATTTATACTTATTTATGCAATTAATATAAATGCTATGCTCTGACTTAATCTTTAAAGTTACATAAAACTCGATATATTGATATCCAAAACAACCCTATTATACTTTATAGAGAGAAAGTAATTTATCACAGTTTCATCTGTCTTGTTTATTATTATTATTTATTTATATTTATAAAATGTACAATACATAATGTATATTTATAGTTAATATATAGTTATAGAATGGCTTTTCACCCATTTCCCCGGAGACCAAACCACCAAATGTATAGAAGTCCTTTTCCGTTCTCCTCAAAACTTCATAGCTGCGACTTCCGCAAATTCCTCAGACACCATATTACCATGGCCGCATTCAGGGTCCGTCTCCGAGACGTCTCCGCGATGCCTCTGATGTCACGCTAGTCTGAACTGCAAAAGGAGTTTGTTGCCTCAAAAATTTGCAATGGAAAAGCTGTGCTGTGATTGGCTGAAACCACTGGATATGCCAGCCATTTTCGAGCCGCTTTTCATCTCCTGTCTGAAATGGGAGGCGTCTCCGAGACGTCTCTGAGACGCACCCTGAACGGAAATAAGCCAAAAAGCATAACCGAGACGTCTCTGAAACGTCTCCGAGACATACCCTGAACGTGGCCCAGGTCATTAATTAACTCTGGTTGTAGATCCTGAAAGTCCCGAAATAGTCCAGACTAAGCAATTGGAAGGAAGACCTATCATGAACGGCATTCCATTGTATCGTAAGCATTATATCCCACCTGAACTCCACTCAAGTGTCCCAGTCCAGGGCTCTTGCATCTTAATTACTCATGTATTATGCAACTTATATTTATTATTATATATCTCTAGGATGAAATAATCTATACAAATCGCAAGTTGTATTGTGTTCATTTTTGCTCATTTCCCCATTAATATTTTTGTTTTAGAAACCAACGATCACATACCCTGAGTCTACCAGTGTACACTGCCTACGAAATGGGGTATTACTATAGTACATTTTATAGCATGTACTACACGTATGGTAGTTCGCTGGACTACAAAAACAGAGGACGAATTGAAGGTAAGCCGTGTGTTATCCCTTTAAAGTAGAAATGCACAATGACCCTGATATCCCACTCAGTCACATTATCCTGACACTGAGACAACCAGTTCTTGCCCTATCCTATTAATGCTGATCACCTGGCTAGGAAGCGACAAGTATAAACTTGTAAGTCATTAGTTTGACTCTACCAGGGTTCAAACCCACAAACCCATGGGTTCAGATCCCCCGATCTCCCAAAACAGGAGACAGATGCTCACCTCAATCCGCCATCCCGTCTGGTCCTCCTTGTTTGTTTAACGACCCCCCAGCACAAAAAGTAGACATCAGCTATTGGAGGCGTCTGGTCCTCCCCAGTCGTGAAGTTGTTGAAAACTTTGAATGGCCTCTAGGTGGCCTTACTGAGCATGCGCATCGCTGCTTACAGACGCTGAAGAATGCTACAACTACGAGCGGCTCCTGGACAACACGACGATGGGAAAGTTCAATTGCCCGCTGCCTTTCGAGCCAGAAGCGCACAAGATGTGCTGTGGCGAACCCTTCACGGAATTCTGCTGCAAAGACTGGTGAGTGACCCTTGGTCTACTTAAAGTTGTGTAGTCTGATGGTTTTGAGTTTCTGTCATTTTCTGAGATAAATAGATTAGGTTGATTGCTATAATCTACCTTTCTTTCATTTGAAGTAACGTTTATTTTAAATGGTTAACTTTTGAGATATTTGTAGGATAAACATGCCAAATTAATTTTGGCATGCACACCAAAACTCTGACACCCTAGGTTTCTGCAGTAACAGGTTTTGTTAAATTGCCTCCGTATGCCCTTCTACGTGATGAGAAATGCTTAATAAGTGCACCAGTATCTAAGTTAGGTATGTAGAATGAAATCTAGATAATTGTTTTTGTTTTGAAAATTTGATGGTTTCATCCGACAATGCAGCTTTAATTACCATAACCATGGAAACTGTGATGAGGTTGGTTCTCCGTACTCGACGCTTGGAACTGAATAAAGAAAGAAAGAAAGAAAGAAAGATGCGAACACGGAAATGTCAGCACAGACTTTTTAAATTTCCTCCAAGAGGTCGAGCGCTGGTCATCGACTGACCTAGATAAAAGATTCACCCCGTACTTCCAGTACAGGGGTGAAAACCAGCCTTATATAAAAACGGTCAAAAAATCGGGCCAATGAACTGAGTCTTTATGAGAGCCTAATTTCACAATCTAAGAAGCAACATTTATTCTTTGTATATGTCTTCATGTTTACCCGCTACTTTTGAGTTGGAAAATATAATAAAACATATACTTAAATGCAATTTAAAAGTGAAATTGACGGCGTTCTCTGGCCACCATCTTGTCTTTTTGCATTCTCTCCCATTTCACCAACTCTGTTCTGATATAAGTAACCATTTGACACTGGTGCCAGGCATTCGACTTCTTGTTCCATACTAACGCTATTTTCGCCTATATTTATATAAGGCTGGTCTTCACCCGTGTACTACAAGTACCAGGTGAATCTTTTATCTACGACTGACCTGAGTTTTGCGTCATGGGCTATTAAATATACTACTGTCCGAGTGGGGAAGGCTGATCACCTGACCACTCGTGGCTTGGCATAAATAGTCTAACGCTCTCCCCTGTAGTAGCCGGGGGAGTGCGGTAGGAGAGCGATGCTGTTTGTTTGTTGTTGTATTACGTCCTAGCAACATCTAAGGTCATATCAGGACGGGTACCGACTTGTGACAGTGCACACTCATGGCGACTTTATAGTGCTGCCCCACTGGGAGACAAGGCCGCCTGTATTGCACATGTAATATACAATGTGTGTGGACACTTTGATTATTGTTTTTTTATGTATATACAGTGTAACCCTGTTAAACAAGCTAGGTTAAACCAACGATCGGTTAATCCAAACTTTTTTCGACTACCCGGCAAAATACTACCATTTATCATATAAAAAAGTCGGTGGGGTCTCAGATGACCTTATAACCACATGAAAGTTTGATTTAACTGTACTGGAAGTGGCCTGGGGTCCGACAATTTTGTTTGAATTAAACCAAACTTTGGTTTAACCAACTTTTTTTATATGATAAATGGTAGTATTTTGCCGGGCTGCCACAAAAACGTTTGGATTAACCGATCGTTTGGTTTAACCGAGCTTGGTTTAACGGGGTTATACTGTATTTTCCCTGGTTTTCCTCAAGTATGACTTGTAATATCCCAGTCACACTATGCTTGCGACCACTTTGAAACCACTTTGAAACCATTAAAAAGGGATGCTCACAAAGTAGTCAGTGACCGGTCAGTGATTGGTCAGTGACTTCCGGGCAACCATTTTGGTCGCAAGGAGGTTGCAGATGCTGCGCCAAAAACCTCCTTCCGACCAAACCTGTTACAAGCAGGTCACCGACCATTTTCAGCGCTTGCGACCGGTCGCCAACCAATTGCCGGCCGATCACCGACCATTGTTTTTCCTGCCTTTATTTTTGCTTTGGTCGCAAGGAGGTCGCTGGCTTTTGGTCACAAAGTGGTCGCAAGTGGTCACAAGCCGTAATGTGACTGAGGCCTTAGCGAACATAATAGATGCATCATGAATCGTTTCTAGGTCGTCGACCGCTGCAGAACAGCTGCTGCATGCTTCGATTGGATTGGCCGTGGCCTTGGCTTTGCTGGTGTTGTTTTACTGTTTGACGCAGCATGGCAGAACACATGGTGAGTTTAATGTATTTTTTTGTTCAATTTTCTTTTATTCCAATTGAATAACATCTTTTTTTTAAACACCGAGTCATTCATTGGTCTTTCAACCTGAAAAGTTATGGTTGGTTCATTGGCACTATTTCTGGATGAGATGGCGAGATGGTTGGTTGGTTGCTTGTTGGGGTTTTACGTCCTGGCAACATCTAAGGTCATGTCAGGACGGGTACACTTGTGACAGTGTGCATTCATGGCCACTTTATAGTGCTGCCCCACTGGGAGATCAGGCCACCAGCACCATGACCAGATGTCCTACTTAGTCACAGTATCCTGACACTGAGCCAACCAGTGCTTGCCCTATCCTAATAATGCCGAGCACCTGGCTAGGAAGCGACAAATATAAATTTTTAAGTCATTGGTTTGACTCGACCAGGGTTTGAATCCCGCAATCTACTAAAACGGGAGACGGACGCTCAACTCATTTGGCCATCCTGTCTGGTCAGAGGTGGTGAGATGGTATGAACAATATAAACATTAGCAGAGAACTTCATGTGGACTGGAGGGTAGTCGTTTGACTTTACAATATTTCATTGACTTGCTGGTCATACTTATGAGGATGACATTTTCTCTGTTTTGTTTTTAGGCATTAGGTGAGTCCTATAACCTTAATTGTGGAAACATTATTAGTTATATTTATTTTAACATATACACTGAAAGTAACCATTTCTTTGTAGCGTACAATATAGCTTCTGATTCATGGTTGGTTGGTTGATTGTTGGACATTTCTGTCCTGACAACATCTAAGGTCATATCAGGATGGGTACCGACTTGTGACAGTGCACACTCATGGTGACCTCACAGTGCTGCCCTACTGAGAGACCAGGCTGCCAGCACCATGACCTGATATCCTACTCAGTCACATTATCCTGGCACTGAGCCAACCAGTCCTTCCCCTATCCTAATAATGCTTAGCGCCTGCCTAGGAAGTAATAATAGTTTTTAAGTCATTAGTTTGACTGGACCAGGGTCTAATTCATGTGAATAGTACTAGTACCATTTAATACCAGTTTGATACCATACGTTTCAGTAGAAACCGGCTCTACTAAATTGGCTTAGCGCGCCCCCTTCTATGCAGAAACATACTGAACAAGTGCACCAGTATCTAAGTTCGTTAAGTTGGATATGTAGGATAACATCTAAGTAGATGTTTTGGTTTAGAAAATTTGATACCTTCATCGGACTATGCAGTTTTAAGTGTCGATAATGAGTGCATAGAGTAGGGTCAGTAAGGAGCAGGATGTAGCTCAGGCGATAGAGTGTCCACCTGTGAAGGTGTCCGTCATCCTATCGATCCTGCTCAGTGGACCCATTTGCAGTTTGGGATATTTTCTGTTCCAACCAATGGTCCACAACTGGCTCATCAAAGGCTGTGGTATGTGCTTCCTGTCTGTGGGAAAGTGCATATAAAAGACCCCTTGCTGCTTATCAGAAAGAGTAGCCTATCTGGCGGCAGCAGGTTTCCTCCAAAGAAATTTGTCAGAATGACCATATGTTTGACGTCTAATAGCCGATGATAAAAATAAATTTGCTCTAGAGGTGTCGTTAAATAAAACAAACTTTACTTTTAGAGTAGGGTCAGTATGAACTAACCGATGCTTGTCTTGCTTATTTCAGGATGGGGATACAAATATAATGTGGATTTTTGGAAACCGAGACGATCAAAAATCGTCAGCGTCTGCCCAGCACAAGCACAAGGTAATATACGTTTATAACCCATCTGAGCTGTCCGTTACCATGCCAATGTTGTGTCAAGGACTCTAGGCCTGCTGGTTCTGAAGAAAGAAGTTGGTGATGCAATATTGAACAAAGTATTTAACTGATAATTTGAGGAGAGCAACTACTTGTAAAATTCTTCTATTCTAAGGCAAAGTACAAGGAAGGGTTATGGGAGCCATAGGAACACAGCGGGCAGAGGGTTATGGGAACCACAGGGGCAAAGCAGGCAGAGGGTTATGGAAACCACAGGGGCAAAGCAGGCAGAGGGTTATGGAAACCAGAGGAACACAGCAGGCAGAGGGTTATGGGAACCACAGGGACACAACAGGCAGTGGTTACTGGGACCACAGGGACACAGCAGGCAGAGGATTATGGGAACCACAGGGACAAAGCAGGAAGAGGATTATAGAAACCAGAGGAACACAGCAGGCAGAGGGTTATGGGAACCACAGGGATACAGCAGGCATAGGATTATGGGAACCACAGGGACACAGCAGGCATAGGATTATGGGAACCACATGAGCAGACAGAGGGTTATGGAAACCTGAGGAACACAGCAGGCAGAGGATTATGGGAATCACAGGGACACAGCAGGCAGAGGGTTATGGGAACCACAGGGACACAACAGGCAGATGGTTATGGAAACCAGAGGAACACAGCAGGCAGAGGGTTACAAAACTCTAGTATCAATTTGATAAGTCATTGGTTTGACTCGACCGGGAACTAAACTGACGATCTCCCACATGTGAGGCCCGCAGTCTATCGATTTGGCCACCACGCCCGGTGCCAATTTATCAGAGCGCTATGGTTGGTGGCTGATGAGGTCTGAGGGTTTTGTTTCCTTTTTCATTGACAGCTTCACAGAGGGCGCCACAGCCGCAGGCAGCAGCCCGTTCTGTTGCCATTTTCTCCTCTGCACCGGAAGTGCGCCCTGCAAAGCCACGTGAGTTCTCATAACACACATTCCAATAATAGACAGGGGTCTTTTGTTTTGTTTTTTCTTTTTGTACATTAGTTGTTTAAGCAAGGGAAATTTCAATAGCGGACGATTGACCTTCCTCATTCCACTGCTCCTTTCCCTATCCTAATAATGCCGAGTGCCTGGCTAGGAAGCGACAAGTATACATTTTTAAGTCATTGGTTTGATAGCATGATCTATCAACACGGGAGACGGATGCTCTAACTCATTCGGCCATCTTATTGTTGTTTTTCTTTGTCTTTTCAGTGAATTTTCTTTTCTTGGAGATTTATACTGCCTATCATGGATAAATCTGAATAGTCTTGTTTTCACCATTAGATAGTTGGTTGATAGAAAGCCTGAGTTTACACTTTTACCAACCTAAGGGATGTTTAACCTTCCACACCACATAGACATGGTATGAGAGCAACTGGCCTTTGATAATGATGTAAGTTATGCACAGTGGTGGAAATCCAAATTGGCAGAGGTGACGGCATGGAGAATCAAACCACCAACCTTCAGATTAGGAGTCCGACCTAGTGAAAGGTTCAACACTCTAACTACACCACCATAGAGAGAAAAAAATTAAAGATATGACATTGATCATCTGGTAGGTAACTTTGTTTGTTTGTTTAATGACTCCCCAAGCACAAAAAGTAAACATCGGCTATTGGGGGGCAAACAGTGTGTTAACTAGTGGTATTTTACACGCTAGAATCTTTATAGGAAATAGAACCCTAACTTCTGTGTGTGGAGGCCGGAAAGCACCAATCACACTTATATGGGAGTATCAAAGCCTATTTATCTTTACATAACACCAGTGGTCAGCAGTCCCTTAGATTGGGACAACTCCAAAATAGTAGGAGTTTATACATGCCTTACTTTGAGAATTACATATTGCATCATCTTTAGTTCAACAAACTGCCACCAGGGAGGGCTCACCACACACACACACACACACTCCACCTCCACCTCCAGCCTGACACCTGGCTTTGGCAGGTCCTGCAAACACACACACACACACACACACAGCCACATCCTCCATGCATTGTCACCTGTGTGCTAACACTCCCTCAGATACTGGCATCTGTAAATCATACCATAAAGGCCCTGTCACACCTTACCGGACTGGAGAACCGGACACTGTCCGGTACTGTACGGCGATGTCCGGTACATGTCCGGTACCCATCCGGCAGTGTCCGGTGGTGTCCGGCAGTGTCAGGTACAAGTTTTGAACATGCACAAAACTTCTACCGCACACCGCCGGACTAACATGTCCGGTTGGTGTCCGGTATGTCCCGTACCCATCCGGTACCCATCCGTACATGTCCGGTACCCATCCATTGGTGTCCGGTTTGTCCGGTACATGTCCGGTACCCATCCATTATGTGTCCGGTTCTCGTCCGGTACATGTACGGTACTTGTCTGGTCGCCCGGCGCCAATTGACCCAATTCCGCTCCATTTCGATACATTTTGTCACCGGAAAGCACCGGACTAGACAATTCTTTGTCCGGTGGTCTCCGGTGCTCAGTCCGGTGAGGTGTGACAATGGCTTAACAGGCACACAGAATTATTGACTTAATTATTGTACCCATTCTGTGGCATTCTTCACAGACTATTTGTCTGGGTGAAGAAACCAGAGTCTGCAGAAACTGTATATGCTGGCCTTAGTTTCAGCATTTACCTCCCTTTATACACTATATAATACCAACAGACTTCAATTCAGTAATACATGTAAATATACCAATACAGTAATAATTTTCAAGAGTTCTTATCTCCAGTGGTTATATTTGATGTAGAACCTTAGAACAATCTGATATTAATTTTCACTTCACTTAATATACATAATCTACCATGGTTTCACAACTTGGTTTGAATATTATGCATATGTATTTACCAACATAATAGAATGAATTAGGTATTATTAGAGAGGGTTTCTAGTGGTACTTATATAATTGGAATATTATTATAATTAATTTATAGAAATAACTGGATGATTTAAATATGATTAAAACAGTTTTCTTAATGCTTCACATATGAGTTTTGTGAAAAGGAGATATTTTAGAATTTATTTGATTTATTTATGAACCAGACCTAACAAGTCGGAATATTTTACAAGTGGTTAAAGATATCTGGGTAAAAGAATTACCATTTCAAACAAGTAAAAATAGAGCACAGAAATGTATACTAAAAGAGCATACAACTGTGGTAAAATCACAAGTGGTATATGATAAATAATATCAACTTTTCAAGTTAAAAATGGGAAATGAATTTTTGGTAAAAACCAGTTTTCCCTAAAATAATCAGTAATGAGTTGTGGAACGACTCCACACCCTCATTTCCAAATACATCATCTCTAACTGGCTGTAGTTGAGGACATCTCACTAACATGTGACACACTGTCAGTATACACCGGAAGTCCTCACACTAAGGTGCATGGTCCCCAGAATTGATACTTGTGGCTACCGAGCCTAGCATTTGGCATTACTAGTATAATAGTCTGCACTGACCTCTCAGGCAAGTAACCACATAGACAGGTAGGCGTGGGTAGTGTGTTGATATCAGGGAGCCTAGGTAGTGTAATGGTTAGCACACTGGCCTGGAATGCAAAGAGATGTGGGTTCGAGTCCTGCTCTAGGCACACTATTTCCCATTTTCATCACCCCCCCCCATGACACTGGTGCTGTGACCAGAATCCTGTACAAGCTACACGCTGTATGGTTGTTGAACCTACCCTGTGTATGTATGTGTAATTGCATTTCATGTATGTATGTAATTATAAGCATTAAAAGACTTACAATTCCAGGGGGGACGAGTGTAGTGGTCTGCACTGAACTCTCAGGCAAGTAACCACATAGACAGGTAGGGGTGGGTAGTGTGTTAATATCAGGGAGCCTAGGTGGTGTAATGGTTAGCACACTGGCCCGGAATGCAAAGAGATGTGGATTCGAGTCCCGCTCTAAGGCGCAATATTTCCCATTTTCATTTACCTAGACCATGTTTACTGTCAGCATCTCTAACATCCGGGTCATGACACTAGGATAGGGCAAGGAGCAGTGGAATGAGGAAGATTAATTGTCCGTGATTGAAATTTCCCCCGTTTAATCAACTAATGTACAAACATTATTTCAAGGAGATGCTGTTACCTATATCACATATTGTATACTCCCACATTTCTTTGTTCATGCCTATGAAATGTTTGTTGATAATGCATAAAACAAACTACGAAAAAACATCAAGAAATATTATTTTATTTTATAGTAATCCCAACAGTGTGTCAAAATGAAAACCAGGAACATCGATCGAACGCCTCAAGAGAAGCACCGAGCGGACCAGTTGCAGGTAATAGACGATTTCCACCACCAATCCGCTCTCTTACTAGTAGTGCCAAGAACTAATGTAGTGGGTGGCAACTTACCGTGCAGTAGGCTATGTGGAAAAGGTCTACAGAGGATTTCCACCACCAACCTTTTTTTGTGTTTTTTGTATTCAATTTATTTGGTAAAATTCCAGTTGAATAACATCTTTTTTCAGCACTGAGGCCTGGTCTTCCGGCCTTAGCAATTATAGTGAATATTAATTATTTATGGATGAGATGATGAGATGGTATGAACAGTAGGTTAAAATCAGGCATTACAAATATATTGGGGATCTTATTTTGCACATGTAGACTGGAGAATAACCATTTACCTTTAAGCCGTGTTCACACCTGCAAGTTTAGGCCGAACAAGATAAGGCGAACTAGATGAGGCGAACTAGTGTCGTGTCCACACATGCAGTACTTTTAGCCAGAGATCGATATCTGCGCATGAGCAAGTCCATACTAACCAGTGCCAGTTTTGGTTAGTCGACGTCGGCACGAGAGAGTGGGTTTGACCTAGATCTGTTTAGACTGAATTGTATTGTTTTGGAACGGTCAAAACTTCTGCTGGGCAGTGAAACCCTAAAAATAAATGATGAAAAAAATATCTGTGCACAGCTAGCAGTTTCATAGAGCAAATTTACCAGAAAGTCAACAAACTCAGGTCTGCACTGTGACGTCCTTAATCCGCCTCAACTAATCCGCTTGCGTCTACACACACAACATAGGCCGACTCAAGTTAGATCGCTTCATATAACCTACCTCGCGATGCGGTTTACTTGAAGCGAATTAGTTGAGGCGAATCAGCCATAATCCACCTTAGCGTCGTGTCCACACGGCGAATGTAAGCCAAACTAGACAAGGCGAATGTGAGCCGAACTAGACAAGGCGAACTAGTTGAGGTGACTTAACGCCCGTGTGTGAACACGGCTTTAGACTATCAGATACCAGTGGCAAGAAACAATATCGTGGCTGGCAGCTCGCTATGCAGTAGGCTCTATGGAAAAGGTCTTATAAAGGATTTCCTCTGCTAAACTACCCTGTGCCAGGGGTGGCAAGAATTAATGTATCGACTATTCTGTGAAAAAGGTCCTATAGACGATTTTCACCACCAACCTACCCGCTGATGCAGGGACGTAGCCAGGTTCTAAAGTTAGTTTCTAGACCATAATAAAGGCACCATGACACATCCTGAATAATTTAATATTCATTTTACATTTTTATTTTGTATTTAAAAGCAAAACACAAGGAAGACGCCACATTTATTGCAGAAGCGAACTCAATTTTCAATTCAATTCAATTCTTTTATTTTAACTCTCTGCAAGGTATGTTTACAATAAATTGAGGTGATACAATAAATGCATACAAATTCCTTACAGACAGAAAGGATCCCAGAAAAGCGATGCTTATCTAGCTGGTCTCCATGATGTGAATGAACAAGTGATGACAATAACAAATTATTAAACTTAAGCTACATTTTTAACTAATGATTATGATGAGCTACTGATGCGTCTCTTCACAGTTAGTAAAAAACAAAGTAATGATAGGAATATTATATGGATATTGTGTCATGGATTCATGTACTTACATGCAGTATCAGTAGTTATTTTGCATGTATGTTAATAGGGGTATTATATATATTCTTTACTGGTAATCGATTTAGTATGCATTGAGATAGCTTATCTTTAGTTTTTTACAGAAGTTTTTCAAAGTTTGAAGGTTTCTAATCTCTACTGGTATTGAGTTCCAGATATTGGTTCCTTGGTTTTCAGTTGTTATTTTGCCATATTTGTTTCTAGTGTGTTTGTGATGTATGTTATTTATCTGTCGTGTGTTATGGGAATGGACCTGATTGTTTTCTTTGAAGAGATTATCAAATATTTCAGGGAGGAGGCCATTCTTTTGCTTGTAAACAAATTTTGCAATGTATATTTTATAAATGTCAGTTACCATAAGTAAGTCCAGGTCTTTATGAAGTGATTTAGTTGGGGTGAGATAGTCTTTGCTATACAGTATTTTCAAGGCTCTGTTTTGTTGTGTCTGTACCTTTTTTAGGGTTGATGATTTGGCTCTCCCATACACCTCTATACCATACTGGATTTTGGAGTAAACGTATGCATAGTATAGTAATTTTTTATTTTCCTCATGTACCCGTCGTCTGATTATTTTAAATGAGTTAGCCGTTTTAATTATTGAATTATTTAAGTTATCAATATGTTCATCCCAGTTGAGGTTCTCATCTAGACCTAGGTAAAGAGTTAGAAAATTGTTTAAGAGGTGCCACTTTTGAAGAATGTTCTGAATGGGTGGGAGGGGGGGGGGGAGGAGTGGGCGCTCCGGTCGCTCAGGAACTGATGATGATAGTGGCAGTTCATCTGAGAGAGGAGATGAAGAGTTCAGGTGAAATACCATGTAAACAGGTAAACACCAATCCAAAAATGGAGATAAATGTTGGAATCAAACCCTCAAAAACTTTACTTTGTTATATTCCTTATCTTTTGTGTATTACTCCATAACCATATGATCATATGAAAAGTGGATTTAGTGAGAATAAAAATTATTTTCGGGTAAAAATATTTCATTTAAACTACATTTTGGGATTGACGTTTACGTGGTTTTTCTTCATGTTGAAGGCACTGGATTTTGAAGTGTTGATGCCTCATTCATTATTTCTTATTCGCTTAAAAAAAATTGACCGGGAAATTTAACAATTTCCCTAGTTAGAAATGAGTGCCTGATTAAAGCTGCATAGTCCGATGAAAACATAACATTTTCAAAACCAAAACAATTATCTAGATTTGATTCTACATATCTACCTTAGATACGGATGCACTTTAATATTAAATATTTAATGGCACATAGAAGGGACCTGTTACTCCAGAAGCCTATGGTGGCAAGCATGCCAAAATTAATTTAGCTTGTTTCCATTTCAAATATCTCAAAAGTTAGCGATTTAAAATAAAAGTTACTTCAAACTAAAGTAAAGTAGATTATAATGAACAACCTAATATGTTTATCTCAGAAAATGAGAGAAACTCAAAACCATCGGACTATGCAGCTTTAACTTTAAAGTTTAAGGCCTAATCTAGATCAAAGACCCTATAATACTAAGACGGCTCACTCCCTATCTCTCCCATGGTAATGTAAATTTTGCAGTGCCACCTTGTGGTGGGTTTGATCAGCCCACCTGCTGGTTGGTGTTTCACATGTAAACACATACATACATGTATATTCCATAATATTATGTTTGTTTGTCATTGTCTTGCGTCCTAGCAACATGTAAGATTCATATATACATTTATACATATAATATAGCATGAGATAGGTAAGTATGAATAGACATCAATATGAAATTGCTATGGACAAATACACATCATCATCATCGCCATCATCACACATCTTTCACATTCATATATACATTTATACATATAATATAGCAACTGTTTAACCAAGAAAACAGCCAGCGCACCAAGTGGTGGGATGATCATTTTGATTACACAGTACAGGCTGAGTGAGCCGTCTTAGTATTATAGGGTCTTTGTCTAGATCTACTGATTGAACTGGATAACTGATTGAACCGGATGACTGATGGGTCAAACTGTAAGCCTAGCATTTGATGTTTTTCCGTCTCCCATTTCCAGGCTCCTCTTCCTATGATGGCTACTCACAATGGTCGCAGACAGTGTTCGGAATGGTCGATTCTTCCCGGCTGGCGTCCTACCCCAGCGCAGCCCCGGGCCCCTACGGCGGTCCCCCGTTGCCGCCGTATGACGGCCCCCGGGGCCCAGTGACACCTGACTGCCCGCCGCCCGCCTACACCTCGATGTACTCGGTGCCATGCCAGCCACCGCCTCAGCTCCTGCAGGTGCAAGGGGTCGAGCCAGCGTCGGGCCTGCGCACAGCGGCGCTCGACGCGCCATCTGCCGTCAACACGACGAACCACCAGTAGCGGGCAGTCCCCGGTGTCGCAGTTTCAGCGCCCGGTCAGTTTCAGCGCCCGGTCACTTTTGCTGTATTTTCTGTATGAAAATTGCTCACGACCATTGACAATGCCTTGAGTTTGAGTCTATACGGGCCGCTGAAACTGCGACACCTGTCCGGGTTCAAGTAGTTGACGGTGGGTGACGGTAGGTGGCGGGTCGGTTCTGTGCACGACGGCGCTCGGCCCGCCATCTGCTGTCAACAGGGCGAACTGCCAGTAGTACGCAGTCCCCACTGTAGGTGGCGTGGCAGTGCGTCCACAGGCGAGAAGGGTATACACATCGACGAAAGGAGGAGACCCAGCCAGCTACTGGATCGACTTAACAAACCCTTCATTGAGCAGACGTTATTTTCTCAGTAATTCTTCCATTCTCTGCACTACTGATATCGTGTTATTTAGATATAGGCGGACATATATTAGATGTCAAACATACTTCAGACACTTTAATCTGACTTAAAGTCGCCGGTTATACCTCACTCAGATACAAACGAATCAAGCATCAAAAGCTCTCCAAACAATCCTTTGCTTAGTTTGTTCAGTTCATGCCACTGAACACGTGGGAGGAGAGTTGAGGTCTGTGATGTATGAATGACATCATAGGTGGGATTCCCTCACCACATGACCTAGAGGGGTTCCCCACACACAAGGGAAGCCATCGCAACCACCAAGATGGCAGCCACAGAAAGCTCTCAATTCAACTTTTAAAGTCTTTTAATCTGCATGATTTAATCAATTATTCACACAAAAAGTAGCTGGTTATGATAAATAAACATTTGAACTTTATATTGATCATTTTAGATTGCAATTTCTAGCATTTCTTTTCTCTATATGGTTGTCTAAAAGTGTCAGTGCTGCTGGACTAAATAAAACACAACATAACCAACCAATGTTAGCACTCTCCCCCCACATATGGAGTTGCATAAACTGAAAACTGGCAAACGTATGCTTGGAGAGCATTTGTCGGAGTTGGGGTAGTGTCTAAGCGACCTATATATGGTCCCTTTAACAAGCGTTTGTCAGAGTACAGTTCCCGTCGCTATGAGCTATAATGGGGCCCTATAGCCCGACGTTAGGCCCTATTTGCTCGGTAATTCTCCCAGTCTTTACACTACCGATATGGTGTTATTTAAACATAGGCGGAAGAATGCTAAATGCCAAACATACATCAAATACTTTAATCTGTGTTATACATAAATCAAAAGTGTGTGATTATACATGAATGTGAAACAACTACTAGCCTATTACACATAAGTTACACTGAGTCTGAGAAAGGCTAACAGGGTTGTTTCTGGAAATAAGCAAGTTCTTAATTTCAACTGTGCATGTGTTGAAAACTGACTCGAAAGCAAAACCACGTCACACTTTCATCAGTTTTACCATATACGCAGAACACAGAACTCCTGTATTTGTATTACTTTAAATAAAAGCGAAACAATTTTGCATGAATTCCCTCATGTAAACATAATAATGTAAGGAATATATTCAATACACCAATGCATGTATTTAATCCACAAATTCCCACAATTAAGCATTTTGATCTAATGAACATTGCATTTCCCACAAAAGTGGACTTGGTGCTTGAAAATAGACTTAAAAGGAGCGATAATTGGGCACATGTGCTTCGTTCAGGTTTGTTTTGTTTCAACGCATCCCATAATGCAGCGGGTGGCTGCGATTACATCCTGAACAAGCACACACTACTTGGATCTTCCTTGTTGCTGCACTTATTATATTCATGCCCCATGCTGTCAGTAGGCCTATGCCACCATTTGTGGAAAAAGGCTAGGGGACCAGGATGAAGGGGACGCAGGCTGGTGAATAAATAATTGTAACACTTGCCAACTAACTACAGCTAGTCCTCACTAGTAAAGCTGTGGGTTAAGGTCTGTTCAATTCAATCCTGTATATTCCATAATATTATGTTTGTTTGTCATTGTCTTGCGTCCTAGCAACATGTAAGGTCATATCAGGATGAGTACTGACTTGTGACTGTGCACTCATGGCGACTTTATAGTGCTGCCACTCTGGAAGACCAGGCCGCCAGCACCATGACCTGATATCCCACTCACTCACATTATCCTGACACTGAGCCAACCAGTCCTTGTCCTATCCTAATAATGCCGAGTGCCAGGCTAGGAAGCGACATGTATCAATTTTTAAGTCATTGTTTTGACTCGACAAGGGTTTGAAACCACGACCCCACGATCTCCCAACACGGGAGACGGACGCTCTAACTCATTCGGCCATCCCATCTGGTCCCATAATATTATGTGTTGCATACGTATTGGTAAATATAAATATTTCGGGTATGTTATTACTGAAGATCTTAAGCCCTGTTCACGCATACACTTTAAACTGGTTGAACTAAACCGGTTTAAACACGTGTGAATGCAGCGCGAAATCAGTTTAGCGCTAAGTCGACTCAACTAGATCACTTCATGTAAACCAGTTCGTGAAGTGGATTAGCTAAGGGGGTTTAACTAAACCAGTTTCAACTAAACTGGGTTAACTCTGTGCATGTGAACACAGCTTTGGTGACCTGAGTGATGATGATGATGATGATACAGTTGATATGGTTGGAAAAAGTGTGGTTCTCATTCAAATTATTTTCCTGGTTTGTTTATGTTCCTTTGCGTTTTAATACATAATTCCATATGGGAAGAGGCAATACTAATAATTTGGTTTACGTTTGATGTTGTGGTGTCAGATTACTGATTAATCACTTTAGTAGTGTCTATATCTATATATTATATATTATTATAGCCCATTTACATTTCTAATGTTTATGTAACAAGGTGCGCTATTAATATTTTAAGGAGAAACCCAAAACTCTGTTGTTTGCATAGGATTGGCACACATATAGTTAAAGCTGCATAGCCCGATGAAAGCATCGAATTCTCAAAACCAAAGTAATTACCTAGACCTGATTCTACACAGTAAACTTAGATTCTGATGCACTTATTACCATGACCGGGTTAATTAAAAGACTTAGTGTGTCTCTCTAGACAACAATGCGTGTTTACTAAGTGTGCCATTATGTGATATATAAGGCATTAGGTGAGTATAAAGGCATGGAAGGGAATTATTTTCCGTATTATTACACTATAAACTGTACTGCCTCCTTCATGCGTCATGACTGGTGGTGCCACCTCTGGTATTTCCTGGTACTTATATACCTGGAAAATATTTCTCATGTCTGAAGATGATGCTCACCGTCATTCATAATCGATTGAATTACATTTGATTCGTTGCGGAGCGACAAGCACCACCACCATATTCCATACCAGCCCAGCCACCACTATCCGGGTCACCTAGCCCACCTTTTCCTGATTGGCCGCATTCTTTCCAACTTTTCTGCCAGTTGCCTAGCGGACATTGATTCACTCCCTGTCCGACTGGCGACCTGACCCTCCTTGACTTTTTACCCACCCACTTTTTACCCACCCACCTGTCTCCTTGTTATTTCTGTTATTGTCCCCTCTGTCTTAGGGCTTGTATGGGATATATGTTGTGTTTTCCTAATCTAGTATGTTCATATGTCCAACTGATTGATTATTTCGCTTTGATTGCTAAAACCTCATTGATTGATTAATTCTTAGTGATTGGTAAAATCACTGTGACTGTTGATGAATTACTCATGATTATTGGCTCACATAACTTCATTCTCATGTCAGGCTTATCATTCTGTAAAGTCCACGGCTCGAATCTGTGGTTGTGTAGGCAGGCTATAGTGAAATCAATACAGGCAAAAAGAGAAAGGAAGAGTATAAAGAGTGAAAGAAGAGAGAGAGACATGCCCTCAGGTTTATTATTTATATGGTACATGTATCCAGTATAGTGTATCACCTCACCTCATTCTCCCAATGAGAAACAAGCATTTCTAGCTCCACCAATGAGAAACAAACATTTCCGGTCCCCATGGTTACAGTGATCTGACCACCACCACCAAGCGGTGTGGCTCCCCTGGACACCACCTGCCTTGAGCTGAGTGTGTGGTGATCCATGACTAGCAGAGGGGATGGGGGTAGTGGGTAGGGCTCTGAGTGCCCTTACACACTATCTTACTAGCACCACAATGTCTAATTACCAATGAGTCAAGTACCACCAGCAACTACATAAACACATTCATGCACCTGGCCTTATATACCTGTTTCACAAATAGAACATTTGCATTCCCCCACCAATGCATCATTATTGGAATATTTTACAATTCGGCCGTGGCCTCACAAACTGGTTATAAACAACTAGCATGCCGATGGACCTGATTGTCATGGGAATAAAGTTGTGTTCTTCCCACCTCTGCCTCCTCGTTTCCACTTCCCTAGCCAGCAATGGTGTCAGTATGAACAGCTCGTATGTGACTGATTAATTTATAGTAAACTGTGTGATTTTTATTTTTATTTTTACAAAGAAGTAAATAATACCACCCCTCCCCATTTTGAAGACGAATATGTTTGAAAATAAACCACCTAATTTGGATTTTCATCATTGAATCAGTTTCATTAAAAAGTCACCACTCAAATCCCTCAGGTCGATCTTATACCTGAGTTTAATTTTGTTTGTTTGTACATTAATTGATTAAGCAGGGGAAATTTCAATCACGGACAATTGATCTCCCTCATTCCACTGCTAATGACCCTATCCTAGTAATGCCAACTACCAGGTTAGGTGGCAGCAAGTATAAATTTTAAAGTCATTGACTCAAGGATTTGAATCCTATGACCTACCAAAATGGGAGGCGGGTGCTCAACTCATTTGGCCATCATCCCGTTTGGTATTCTCTCAAGTGGAGCTCGGACATCAAACCCCAGATTGGGAAATGCATACGCGTAATTTGTACAGGAAGGGTGTGTGTGTGAGGAGGGGGGGGGGAGGAGACGGCAAATATGAAATCCTGGTGTAGCCATGGCATCGGCTCCCTGTTTGTTGGCTTAACCGCTGAACTTTCTCGACCTCATGCGGATATGACAGACCAGGGTTGGTTTGTTTGCTTAGTGGGGTTTGACGTCCTAGCAAACATCTGGGGCTCATTTCAGGATGGGTAGCCACTGATGTTGACTTTATAGTGCTGCTCAACTGGGATGCCACACCGCCAACACCATGATCCGATATCCCACTCAGCGATATTATTCTCACACTGAGCCAATGAGTATTTGTACTATCCTAGCAATACCGAGGCACAGGCTAGATACTGACAGAATATTCATTAAATTTGAAGGGATTAGGCACACAAGCTGACAAATCCATTTAAATTGATTTCTGTAAAAATAGAATTAAATTTGACCAATTTCAGATTAAGTAGGAGATTATATAGGGGATATGGCAGCTTCTGCGAACAGACAGGTTGGATTATCGCAATGACGACAGCTTTAGCTCAACCGTTATATTCATGGTTTCATTTCAGCCCGGATAATGTTTGTCGATTTTTGCGCCTGAACACTTATATATGAAGATTTCATGCGCAAAACCACGTAAACGCCAATCCAAAAATGTAGTTTAAATAAAAGATTTGTACCTGAAAATAATTTTAATTCTCACTAATTCCACTTTTCATATGATCATATGGTTATTGAGCAATTAACAAAAATGTAAGAATATAAAAAATATATACTTTTTGTAGGTTTGATTCCAATGTTTATCGCCATTTTTGGATTGGCGTTCACATGGTTTTGCACCTGAACTCTTCAGATATATATTTTTTAGTGTCGCTTAAATTTTTTTTCATTAAAGTAGCATAAGCCGATGAAAGCTTAACACTATCAACAATGAAGTCCTTACACACATTTTGATCACATGCATCTCAGATCTTAGTATTTATTGCTTCATAGAAGTTATATTAAGTCAATTTAATAGAACCTTCATCACCGGCAAGTCACACAAATCTGATGTTCACTGATTTGATGCGTACACCCAACTTTCTTTGCATACTTTAAATATCTCCAAAGCTATTCATTTTAAAGAAATTTAAAAAAAACCTTCAAAACCAACCATTGATACAACTATAAGTTTTGTGGGTTCGAACCCACGACCTCCCGCACGGGAGGTGAGCGCTCGACCCATTCGGCCATCGCGTCCGGTTTGTGGAGTGGAGAGGAGCGACACGCGATGTCTGATCGAGCACAACTAAAAGGGAGGTGCTCTGAGCCGGTCACACTGTAACCACGAGGATACATGCACTGTAAGCAGGAGCTGGTTACACTAACTAGAGCTGCTCATACTGTAACTGGAGCTGCTCACACTGTAACCACGAATTGCTCACACTGCCACCACGAGCTGGTCACACTGTAACTGAAGCTGGTCACACTATAACTGGAGCTGCCCACACTGTAACCAGGAGCTTCTCACACTGTACCTGCTTACACTGTAACCAGGAGCTGCTCACACTGTAACCACGAACTGCTCACACTGCAACCACGAGGTGGTCCCACTGTAACCTGGAGCTGCTCACACTGTAACCAGGAGCTGCTCACACTGTAACCACGAACTGCTCACACTGTAACCTGGAGCTGGTCACACTGTAACTGGAGCTGGTCACACTGTAACTGGAGCTGCTCACACTGTAACCGGAGCTTCTCACTGGAACTGCTCACACTGTAACTGGAGCTACTCACACTAACCCGGACCTGTTCACACTGTAACTGGAACTGCTCACACTGTTCCCATGAGCTGCTGACTCTGTAACCAGGAGCTGGTAACACTGTAACCAGGAACTGCTGACCCTGTAACCACATACTGCTCACACAGTAATCAGGGGCTGCTTACACTGTAATCATGAACTGCTGACACTGTAACCACGACCTTCTCACACGGCAACCTTGAGCTGGTCACACTGTAACTGGAGCTGGTCACATTGTGGCCGCTCACACTGTAACCCGGAGCTGTTCAGACTGTAACTGGAACTGCCCACACTGTTCCCATGAGCTGCTGACTCTGTAACCAGGAGCTGGTAACATTGTAACCAGGAGCTGCTGACACTGTAACCACGAACTGCTTACACAATCACCAGGAGTTGCTGACACTGTAACCACGAACTGCTCACACGGTAACCATGACCTGCTCACACTGTAACCACGATATGCTCAAACTATAACCACGAGCTGCTCATACTGTAACCACGAGCTGCTCACACTGTAACCAGGATCTGCTCACACTGTAACCAGGAACTGCTCGCACTGTAACCACGAGATGCTCAAACTATAACCAGGAGCTGCTCACACTGTAACCAGGAGCTGCTCACACTGTAACCAGGAGCTGTTCACACTGTAACACACTCACGCCTGCACCTCCCACCACAATGGGACCGCAGGTCCTGTATGGAGCCATCCTGCTCCTCACACTGACAATGTCGGTGAGCACCAGCGCCACGTAAGTTACTCTACTAATACAGCTACTTCAAACCCTGGTCTAGTCAAAGCAATGACTAAAAAATTGATGTTTGCCGCTTCTTAGCCAGGCGCTCTGCATTATTAGGATAGGGCAAGGACTGGTTGGCTCAGTGTCAGGATAATGTGACTGAGTCGGATATCAAGTCATGGAGCTGCTGCCCCACTGGGAGACCACTGTCACAAGTCGGTACATGTCCTGATTTGACCTCAGATGTTTGCCAGGACGTAAAACTCCAACAATCAACCTAGTTTCGAAAATTTGATGATTTCATCGTAGTGCAGCTTTCACTTGGGAGATATTTAAAGTGAAAACATCCAAAATTACTTTTAGTGTGCACATCGAAATGCTCAATTTCGGGCGTATTCACCAACCGTAGAGAACAACATGTCACAGGAGCACACAACTTTGATAAATACTGAACAAACTGCACCAGTAACCAAGTTAGATATTTTTATTTAATTTATTTAATTTCTTTGGTAAATCTTTATTCATCAGAATATACCCTGTTTTCAGTGCTGAGGCACTGGTCTTCCCACCATATGCATTTTGTTGTTGTACATTAGTTGTTTAAGCAGGAGAAATTTCAATCACAGACAATTGGTCTTCCTCATTCCACTGCTCTTTGTCCTATCCTAATAATACCGAGCGCCTGGCTAGGAAGCGACAAGTATAAATTGTTAAGTAATCACTTTGACTCAACCATGGTTCTAACCCATGATCCCACAATCTACCAACATGGGAGACGGACGCTCTAACTCATTCGGCCATCTCGTCTGGTTGTATGCATCACAGATATTGACGTTATATAAGTATGAATGTGCTGGGAGACACTTACATAACTTATCCTTTCTCTTCTGTATTTTAATTGAGAGATTCAGGGTTAGACATCAGAATAGCTATTAGATTAATATTTACTAGTGAATTATACGCCACTACATGATTTCACAGATATAACTTATTGATGTTATTTTGGCTTTATTCTAATATCAGTAGTATACAGAGTCACACTAAGTCTATGATATATAAATACCGTATGTAGGATAACATCTAGGTAAGTGTTCTTACTCCGAAAATTTGATTATTTCATTGCACTATGAAATTTTAAGTAACTCGTGTTCACTTTAATGGCTGTTAAAGTTGCATAGTCTAATAAAAGCAAAGCAATTTATCTAGATTTGGGCTTACATATCCAACTTAGATATTGGTGTACTTATTAAGTATTTGTTGATATATAGAAGGGAATAGGAAGTCCATTTAATAGATCCTGTGACTGCTGAAGCCTTTGGTGTCGGGGCTTTTGAAAAGCATACCAACATTAATTTGGCATGTTTACACTTCAAATATCTTCATTTTAAATCAAAGTTACTTCCAACTAAAGTAACGCAGACGATAAGTATAAACTTAATGTATTTACCTCTGCAAATGACAAGAATTAAAAACGATTGCACTATCCACCCTGATATATATACATACATATATATATATACACACATATATATATATATATATATTGCAGTTATGTGATGTATAAAACTGGCTATGGTGGAGGAAAAGGAAAGGAGAGCGAAACGAGGAGTGGGTGGGAACCTTCCAGTTTTATTTTACAAGAAAGGCCCATGGCCGGGCAAAAGAAATAGCCCTACCTATATAAAGCTAAAAATGTGTGCAATACGAAGGAAGGGGGCAGCGCAAGATACTTGCGAGCAGCGGTGGCACAGTAGCAGCGGGGCAACAGCAGCCACAGAGCAAATATATACTGCGATAAGAATAATAATAAATCAATAAATAATAAATAAGGTAGGTAAACCCCGCCTATTTATATGTATATAATAAATTATATTTCACATAATATATTATG
Source organism: Branchipolynoe longqiensis (assembly GCA_030323885.1). Lineage (NCBI taxonomy): Eukaryota > Metazoa > Annelida > Polychaeta > Phyllodocida > Polynoidae > Branchipolynoe > Branchipolynoe longqiensis. The sequence goes on from CM059186.1 coordinate 11,434,349, forward strand.
CGAGTATAAAGATATGGAAGGGAATATTACTCATTATTACGATTATTGTTTTGCTCCGTAAGACACAACACTGTAGCGCTGGCACCATCTCGGCCCACCTCTCCTCAACCAGATGTTGACCAATGTCAGTCGCACTGGAGGATGCTTTCTTATTTAACTATCTGACGCAGTGATAAACTTGACCATGCAATAAACTAAAATAACATGGGAACTATTTTTAGTAGACACGAGGAGTGTTTATAAGGTCCTGGCGGTTCTCCTACTCACACAGGATGTAAGCGGCTATGTAAATATCCGCTACTCACATAGTACATCCGGCTTAATCCCTTCCTGGTTACCATCTATCCGATACAAGAACAGAATAAAACAGTTTGGTCTCAAAGATCCGGATGAGTCGAGAAGTGTGTCTGGTGGAGGGGGGAGTGTTGTGGCGGAGCGAGGGACGGAGATTCCCCACACTCTTCGGTATGTATGTATTGGGGAGTTTTCAGTCGCATTGTTGCGCTGAAGGCTGCAAATCTGCAGCACTGAATGGGCACCGCTGAAAGCAGTCCCATGTGGTCGGGAGTTGGCTTCCGATGGGTAGTGATCAGAGGAATTTAGGGGGGGGGGGGGGGGGGGGGGGGGCGGAAGGAAGGAAAAAGGCAGCCAAAGAGCGAGTCTATGAAATATAAAAGCCCTTCTCACGATGAGCTAATATGGGGATGTTTGTTTGTTTGGTTGTTTTTTTTTTTGTTTTTTTTTGGTCATAAGAATATCTATGGTCATATCTGGACGCATATCAACTTGTGACAGTGCAGACACTCATGGCGACCTTTATAGTGCTAGCCCCACTGGGAGACTAGCTTTCCAGCATCTTGACCCGATATTCCATTGACTCACCCAGTCACATTAATATGACATATTTTACAACTTGACTAAAATAGATTAAGAATAGTAACATTTTGGAATTTACCAATAAAATCCAAGTCAATGGGGTGAGTCTCGATGTCAGAATAAAAATTGTCCAGAGATATTTCCTGTCTTACATTCTTCGGCAACCGATTCCATATGAAGTGAGTGGGACCTGGCCACAGGGAAGACACAGTCACCGTGTGATTTGAGTCTCAGCACACGGCCCATGGAATAATATCTGACTGGATGATCTGAGAGTTTGGGATGGTAATGTTTGTTGCATAGTCCGATGGTTCTTTCATTCCTGCCATTTTCTGAGATAAATACTGTAGTAGTCTGCACTGACCGCTCAGGCAAGTAAACACATAGATAGGTAGGCGTGCGTAGTGTGTTGATATCAGGGAGCCTAGGTGGTGTAATGGTTAGCACACTGGCCCGGAATGCAAAGAGATGTGGGTTCGAGTCCCGCTCTCAGCAAAATATTTCCCATTTTCATAACCCCTACGACACTGGTTGCCGTGACCATGATCCTGTACAAGCTACATGCTGTATGGTTGTTGAACATACCCTGTGTATGTAAGTGTGTTGCATTGCCTGTGTCTATGTAATTGTAAGCAGTAAAAGACTTACAATTCCAGCGGGATGAGTGTAGTGGTCTGCACTGACCTCTCAGGCAAGGAGCCACATAGACAGGTAGGCATGGGTAGTGTGTTGATATCAGGGAGCCTAGGTGGTCTAATGGTTAGAACACTGGCCCGGAATGCTAAGAGATGTGGGTTCGAGTCCCACTCTAGGCGCAATATTTCCCATTTTCATCACCCCCATGACAATACATTAGGTTCGACATTATAATCTAATTTACTTCAATAGACAAGATCACGGTTCCGAGTGCGCATGCGCTGAAAACGGCGTTGGGAGCAAAGCAAAGGCGTATGGCCATTGAGTTTACCGATACGCGTCGGGCAAAACTGTCATTTTATTCAAAATTAATAGTAGTACATAACAATTTGGCACAAACATGGATGGAAGGATGCAATATAATAATATAATGAATATATTTAAGACACAACTCTCCATAATTAAGCATTTTGAGCTAAGAAACTTACAATTTCAGTCACTTTACAGGCTGATGTTTACATCACCATTTGATTAGCCAGAAGTAATTCTTGTTCTAAATATTAAAATGTCAAATGTGTCAACAAAAACTTGTTTCAAAGAAATATATAACCAATATCTGATTACCCTACTCATTTTCTATTTCTACATATGTCATTAACCATAGAATATAAATAAAATCATGAATAAAATAAATAAAACTGACTCTGGCTATGGCTCTAACACTAGTCTGAGTGCCTAGATTTGTCTAAATCTAAATGCACATGGCATAAGATGTGCTGATTATATTGATGTAAATGAAATGCTGGATAAAAGATTAATATCTTAATTTATTATATATATTTTTTTAGTTGGTATTCTATGTTTCAAACAAGAGCTGAGATGAGCTGAAACTAGCACATTTCATAATTGCACCCAGTGTATTAACATGTGCCATGTGCTTCTCGCGGGTTTGTTTTGCTCTGTCACATCCCACAATGCACTGCGCGGCTGGAACGGTGACGTAGTCTATTTGAAGTAGCTTTCATTATGAAAAGTTAACTTTCAGGAGATTTTTGAAGTGAAAACATGCAATGTTAATCTTGGCAAGCATGTCAATATTCTGACACAATAGCCTTCAGTAGTTTCCATTGGCTTAGTTCGCCCTTCTATGCAGCAACAAAGGCTTAATAAGTGCACCAGTATCTAAGTCAGATATGTAGGATCAAATCCAGGCAAGTGTTTTTTGTTCTTGAATATTTGATGATTTCATCGGACTATGCAGCTTTAAATATCAGGTGCAGCTTTAAATATCAGGTGCATGTCTCGATTAAAACAACAATAACAACAAAGTGTATTGTCACCGAAACGATGCAAGTGTTTAAAGTGAGGTGGTTCTTATAAATCGTTGCCAGCTTCTTTGTGGTTGCGCCGAACATGCTGCGCGTCGACGAACCCACGACGGTCCAGGTGTTCGGGGACGGTATGACGGCTGGCAGCACTATCGAGCTGAGCATCGAGGACCCTGACACCAAGATGGCGCTGTCCTCCGCCATGACGACGCTAAATGGAGGTAGTGGAGTTTAAATTAATCTGATTTTTACCAATCAACATGCCCATGGACCCCTCCCCCCCATCCTCCCCCCCCCCCCTCCACATTTGACAAAAAACTATTATAACTCAATGACTCGAGACCCACTACCACTACTTGAGACCCATTACCACCACTGAATAACTACATCTTCAATCAGCAATGCACACAATATAAACCACTATACATGCACAACATGGCACTATTTAAAGACTAACCATTATTAAAACCAAATCTAACTGATATACAAACACAGCATATGATTTAACCACTAGTGTACATTACTGCACACTCTATCTTGATGCATATACCTTGCACTATGTTGAGTACCTATGCTGTACACTATGCAGCATAGGCTGCTCCCCCACTTTCTTTTTATGTTCAGAATGGGTTGTGCTGCACACAATGCAACACATTCCACTTCCACTATGTACAGATCAAATGCGATCACTCCAGCCGCTGGAAGACCAGTGCCCCGTCGCTGACAAAATATGTATTCAGATGAATCAAAATATTTACCCCCCCAAAAAAACAGGACCGGAGCTAGGAATTTCTATTGGCATTTTTAGATTGAAGATGAATTCTTGGAACAAATGCTTGGCACGAAGGCGTGATGCACTCGGGATGAGGGGTATGCCCCCCCCCCCCCCCCACTCTGCCCGAGGAAATTCTGAAATCTAGTGGTGTTCTCTGTGTTGGAGTAGTTAGAGTATCTGACTTTTTTCTAGGTCAGACTCCTAATCTGAAGATCGATAGTTTGATTCCCTTTCCCATCACCTCTGGCAATTTGGATTCCCACCTCTGTGTATAACTTATACATCAAAGGCCAGTTGCTCTCATACCATGTCTATGTGGTGCGGGAGGTTAAAAATATCTCAGGCTTTCTATCGACCAACTGTCTAATGGTGAAAACAAGACTATTCAGACTTATCCATGATTGGTAATACACAAAAGAGGCTCTGAAATACCATTTCCAGACATTTCAAGGGGTTTAAATACTGGATTTCTTTTAGGGAGGTGGGAGTAACACTTCTTTCCCTCCCGTTAACTATGACATTGATCAATATGGTAGGCTGGATTTTGTGGACATCCCCTATGGGCCTAATTGTCCAGCCTGTACACCCAGATGAATTTGTACAAACTAACAATACCTAAGGCCAGATAAAAAAAAAATAACTTGCTTATTGTCCCCGCCCGACCTGAGAAATGCCCCCGACCTCCAAACATTAAAAAAAATGTTTGGTCAAAAAACCATTCAAATGAAATATTAAAACTCAAAATAACGCTTAATACATTGTCATGTTAAATACATGTCGTTGAGCCTAAATGCGTTGAATAAATGCTTTATCATAATTTTAATGTTTTCTTGTTCAATTTCTAGCTAGAAAGTGTCTATGGTCTTCTCTACCTTCCTATCATGCTTTCTGACCATGAATACCATGGTTAGTTTTCTTCTTCCCGTACACCGCCATTCTGCATACAAAATACAAATATAAACCTCCCACCCGACCTGGACAAATTAAAATGGGTGGACGCTAAACAAGTATTTTCCTATGTGGCCTAACTACCAAATGTATCTAAATAATCTAACAAATAAGATCAATATTAACCAGAGGACGGAAAATATGGTCATTATGTGTTCTGCTGGTCTCTCATGCCCCGGTCACATACACGTTAGTGGACGTAGTTGAAGGTAGTGGAGGCTAACATAGTTGAATGTAGTTGAACGTACCGGCATCCATACTTGTCCGTGATGTTAACTTGGTAATAATGTGGGTGAGCCATGATGTCCGATTTAATTTTTGGACATGTTCAAAAGAGTGCTACGTTAGAGGCTAAATTTGCATCTGTGATGCTAACATACTCTAGCATACTCTAGCATTTCTCTGGTGTGCTCTAGCATACTCTAGCATACTTAATCAAAGCCCTGGTCACATAGCCGTTAGTGGACATAGGTGAACATAGTGGAGGCTAGCATAGTTGAACGTAGTTGAACATACTGGCATCCGTACCGTAACATATTTATCTGTACCATAACAAATTTATCCGTACCAAAACCTGCCCCACCTTAACATATTTCAATGTAGTTTAACGTACTTACACCAGGTTTGACCAACATTAGCCTCCACTACGTTCACCTATGTTCAACTACATCCACTAACGTGTATGTGACTGGGGCATTAGGATGGACTGAAGCTGGAACCCAGCATGCCCTGTCATAGCATGCCGGGTCACAGCATGTCGGGTCACAGCATGCCGGGTCACAGCATGCCGGATCACAGCTTCAGCTTACATGGCGGAAGTTGAGCAGACGTGGTGAATACACATCCGCAAAGAGGGTTTTTGTGTGGTTTTTCTTTTTTAACTTAGGATATCTGCTAACCCAATTTTACCGCAATTTGTATTTGAAAAAAAAGGATGGCAAGAACCAAGTTTGGTCATCAAGAGGCAGGTGGTTACAGGTGCAGTGAGATTTAAGTATCCGGTTCATAGTTAGATAAAAGATTCACCCCGTACTTAGTAGGGGTGAAAACCAACCCATTAGAAAAAGTGGCAACAATTATCTAAATGCTGGGTAAATGAAATGAGCAGATAAATTCTTAATTTAAGAAGCAAAACATAGCCTATATCTTAAAATTTACCGGCTACTTTTGATTTGAAAAATATAATAAAACATGTAGTTTAATGGACTTTAAAAGTGAAATCAATGGCATTCTATGGTCGCCATCTTGTCTTTTTGCATTCTCTCCCATTTCACCAATATTGTGGCGATATAAGTAGCAATTTGATACTGGAACCAGGGATTCCAGTTCCTGTTCCATACTGAAGCTTTTTTCACGTGTATTTGGACTACGTTACCATTCATCCCTTCTGGAAATACGGGGTGAATCTTTTATCTGCTGAATGATGGGGTTGGGAATGGCACCAACCAAAACTTCCGGTTTGTAAAGAGAGCAAGCGCCAACTCTTCACGGTGCCTGGTTTGGGGCCTGAATAACCAGGTTCAAAACCATGCATATTCAAACCATGAATATAGAAAGCATGAACAGTCATATTTGATGATGATAACTTTGAGTAAGTAAAGTTGTGTTTAATGCTGTTACTACTCCTTTAAATTACTACCCCTTTAAATGGACTTTTCTGTGATTTGTAAGAAAATGGATGACAGGTCACAATTCTATTCCCGTCCTGATATGAGCTTGGATGCGAAACCCCAATAAACCAAGCCACATATGCCCCTTTCCACCACTAAATAAGCCACTAACAAAACGTTTAAAAAAGAGAAAGTCCATAAAAAAAACATTAAAATTAAAATCACTCATGTTGCAATCCGACCGTACGCGGTGGCCTAATCGATAGAGCGCGGGCCTTGCGTGCGGAAGGTCGGGAGTTCGGTTCCCGGTCGAGTCAAACCAATGACTTTAAAATTGATACTTGTCACTTCCTTGCCTGGCGGTCGGCATTAATAGCACAGGGCAAGGACTGGCCACCTCAGTGTCAGGATAATGTTACTGAGTGGGATATCGGATCATGGTGCCAGCAGCCTGATTTCCCAGTGGGGCAGCACTATAAAGTCACCATGAGTGCGCACTGTCACAAGTCGGTACCCGTCCTGATATAACCTTAGATGTTGCCATGACGTAAAACTCCAACAACCAACCAAACAACCTGTTGCAACCCCTACCTGTTAGCTGGCAGTTCCTACATGGTCCGGGAGGTGGAGCTACTCGTGAACAGCTCCAAGCTTGGCCCGCCCGTGGCTGGAGACCGGAAGTACGTGGTGCTGAGAGCGCGCTGCCTGCAGGGACGCTTCACCTACAGCGCCCTCATACTGGTCGAACATCGAACCGGAACTGTGTTCCTACAGACCGACAAGCCTGTGTACACACCGCGCCAAACAGGTACCAGCATGCACTCTCACTTAGCAGCGTTTGTAATATACACTACATATATTATATGTATAATATGCATAATATGTATATATGTATGATATGCATAATATGTATATATGTGTGATATGTAATATATATAATATATAATATATATAATATATACAATGTATACAATGATTATAATGTATATAATATATACAATGTATATACTGTACATAATGTACATAATGTATATAATGTATACACAATGCATACACTGTATATAATGTATCATTTATATAATGCATATTATATATAATATATAAAATATACATGATATGTATGATATGCATAATATGTATATATGTATAATATGTAATACATATAATATATAATATATAACATACACTATATGCAATGTATACAATGTATATAATGTATATAATGTATACAATGTATATAATGTATATAATGTATATAATGTATATACTGTATACACAATGTAGACAATGTAGATAATGTAGATAATGTAGATAATGTAATAATGTATATAATATATATTATATATAATATATAAAATTTACATAATATGTATAATATGTACGATATATATATAATATATATATATATATATATATATATAATATATACAATGTATACAATGTATATAATGTACACAATGTACATAATGTAGTGTATATAATGTATATTATATATAATATATAATATATACATAATATGTATAATATGACGATATATATATAATATATTATATATACAATATATATTATAGGGTTAAATGAGTTGGTTGCGCTTATTTGCTGTCATTGCTGGGGAGTACAGAGAACAGGTAAGCAGCCCCGCCCACCTGCCATTCACACCAACAAGCCACCCACCTGGCCAACCCCCAAAAAAACCTCGACCAATCAACTTCAACCTCAAAACCCTAACCCCAGACTCGACCCAGCGAGCCTCTGAATAGCCACTCGCACACGACTCACCCTAGCAGCGACACGTCTTCTTAAGGGAATTCCATTCGTCTTCTTCTTATTATATCTGCCCATTTGCTATTCTGTGCATCCTGATCACCATAACCGGACCGGTGGCGCCACCACCGGCCCTCCACGTCGCTAACGGTCACATCTTGTATATATATAGTATATCGAATATATATAATAATATATAAGACATATCATATACATATGATGCATAATAGATACATTCTATAGGGGGTTCTGCTAGTGGTTGCTCTAACTTCTAATCGGTCATGTCTGGCTTAGGGTGAGGTGTGTATTCTAGAGTGTTTGTGATTAGCACACAGACCTTCTTTTAGAGACTGTTATTATTTTTATTATTATAGTGCATCTGCGCATGTTCACACTGAATGAGAAGTGGACGGCTCACGACGTGCCTTTGAGGATTGATATCAAGGTAGAGTAACCGACACTGTACATTAAATGCACACCTACTACTGATAATGCACATTCTCCACTCTGATACGCAATCATCTGATCATCTACATGGTTCGATCAAACTGATATCACTCGATAACACCTTTCTGACAATTTTGTTGTGGCTGGTAAATGTGAAATTATAGATTGAGATATCAGCTTTTACTGAACAATATGACCAATGATTTGAAAGATATGACAATTTAATAGGGCAGTAACATAACCAACACAACTTTGCATATTCATAATTATTCACTTCTTCTTCTTCTTCTTCTTCTTCTTCTTCTTTTCTTCTTCTTCTTCTTCTTCTTCTTCTTCTTTTCTTCTTCTTCTTCTTCTTCTTCTTCTTCTTCTTCTTCCCTGTCACCATTTCCTCCCCATCTTATCCCTCCTCACCCTCCTCTACCTCTTCTTCTTCTTCGCCTCCCCACTTCTCCTCCTTCTCTTCTTCTTCTTCTTCTTCCCCATCATATTCCTTTTCTCCCGATCTTCTCCCTTCTCACCTTCTTCCTCTTCATCCTCTTCTCCCTTATCGCCTTCATATTCCTCTTCGCCCTCTTCTCCCTTATCACCTTCATATTCCTCTTCGTCCTCTTCTCCCTTATTGCCTTCATATTTCTCTTCGCCCTCTTCTTCCGTCTCCTCCTTCTTCTCTCCCACTTCTTCTTCTTCTTCTTCTTCTTCTTCCCTGTCACCTTCTTTTCCCGATCTTTTCCTCTCTTACCCTGTTCTTCCTCTTCCTCCTCCTTCTTCTTCTCTCCCACTTCTTCTTCTTCTTCTTCTTCTTCCCATCACACTCTTCTTCTCCTGATCTTCTCCCGATCTTCTCCCTCCTCACCCTCTTCTTGCCATTCTTCCTCTTCTCCCCCCTCCTCATTCTCTCCCACTTGTTGTTATTGTTGTTGTTCTTCTTCTTCCCCATTTTCTCCCTCATTACCCTCTTATTCCTCGTCTTCCTTACCCTCCTCCTTCTCCTCTCCCGCTTCTTCTTCCCCATCACAATCTTCTCCTACCAATCTTCTCCCTCCTTACCCTCTTCTTCCTTTTCTTCCTCCTCCTTCTCTCCCACTTCTTCCACTTCGTCTTCTTTTCTCCTGTCACTTTCTTCTCCTGATCTTCTCCCTCCTTACCCTCTTCTTCCTTTTCTTCCTCCTCCTTCTCTCCCACTTCTTCCACTTCGTCTTCTTTTCTCCTGTCACTTTCTTCTCCTGATCTTCTCCCTCCTTACTCTCTTCTTCCTCCTCTTCATTCTCCTTCTCCTCTGTCCACCGTCCTGATATGACCTTAGATGTTGCTTGGACGTAAAACAACAACAAACAAAACAATCCTCTTCTGTCCAGAATCCTCATGGCGTGATCCTGAGTCAGCAGAACGCCTCCTCCACGACTGGGATCGGTCACGTGCAGTTCCAGGTGCCCGACCCGACTGTGTACGGAGACTGGACGGCTCTTGTTTACCATGGCAACCAGGTAAGGCGGTGTTCTCTGTGGCGGAGTGGTTCGAGTGTCTGACTTTTTTCTAGGTCGGACTCCTAATCTGAAGGTCGGTGGTTCAATTAATTCCCTGCGCCACCACCTCTGTCAATTTGGATTTCCACTGCTGTGTATAACTTACAGCAAGCATCATCAATGGCCAGTTGCTCTCCTAGCATGTCTAGGTAGTGTGGGAGGTTAAAAATCCCTCGGGTCGGTAACAGTTTAGGCCCAGGCTTTCTATCGACAAACTGTCTAATGGTAAAAACAAGTCAGACTTATCCAATGATTGGCAGTATATATCTTCAAGAAAAAAAAGGCGGTGAACTTAGCAAATAGACCATTTCCACCGCCAAGTCTCCATCTAAAGTAAATTCATGGCGAGACAAGGAGTGGTACAGTAGCATTTTATTTAAAGTTGCAGTCCAATGAGTTTCTGTCTTTTTAATTTTTCTGAGATAAATACTTTAAGGTGATTACTATATACTACCTTACGTTAGCTTCAAACATTGTTTATTTTAAACGGCTAAATTTTGAGATATTTGAAGTGCAAACATGTCAAATTAGTTTTGGCAAGGATGCCAAAAGTCGGACACCGTAGGTGTTAGCATTAACAGGTTCTATTAAATTGACTCAGTATTCCCTTCTATGTAGCAACAAATGCTTAATAAGTGCATCAGTATCTAAGTTAGATATGTAGAATCAATTCTAGATAATCGTTTTGGTTTAACAAATTTGATGCTTCATCGGACTGTGCAGCTTTAATTAGAACAAAACAAAATAGACAACAATGAACAGTCGACTCGTAGTTAATCGGGCACTCAATGCTACTCATGACTTCCCCTTCACCTATAGGGTTTTTGTTTGTTTGTTGTTAAAAAACCCATCCTGATATGACCTTAGATGTTGCTAGGACGTAAAACAACAACAAACAAACAAACATCTAAGGTAATATCATGATGGGTACTCCTTGTGACAGTGCGCACTCATGGGTACTTTTAATAGTACTGCCCCACTGGGAGACTGGGCCACTGACACCATGACCTGATTTCCCGCAGTCCATGACCTGATATCCCACTCATTCACATTATCCTGACACTGAGCCAACCAGTTCTTGCCCTATCCTAATAATGCAGAGTGCCTGGCTAGGAAGTGACAAGTATACAGTTTTAAGTCATTGGTTTGACTCGACCAGGGTTCGAATCCACGAACCTGTAGGTTCGGATCCCCCGATCTCCTGAGGAGATGGACGCTCAACTCATTCGGCCGTCCCGTATGGGATGAAGTGACCTAAAGCGATAGGTGTCGCCAGCAGTTCCAGTGTGGTGAACGTATGGCAGGGCAGACCATCTCCTTGCCAGTGTTGCAGTTTCTGCGGCACACCAGTTTGCGAGGGACACATCGCTTCTGCGCATGCGTCAAAATCGAACAGCATCGTCAGTAACCTTATAAATTTAATATAATGTTTTTGGTAAAGATGTTTTCTATATGTGTGCCAAGCGATTTGTTTCCAGGTGGTGTGGTTTTAGAGATATTTCACTTTTGCTGTATTTTCTGTATGAAGATTGCTCATGACCATTGACAATGCCTTGAGTTTGACGGTACGCGCAGTGCAAAACATTAGTTTTATTCAAAATTAATAGAAATCCAGAACCCTACCCTTATCAATTTATTATAATCTTTTTGGTAAACATGTTTTCTATATGTATACCAAGGGATTTGTTTCTAGGTGGTGTGGTTGTAGAGATATTTCACTTCTTCTGTATGAAGATTTGCTCACGGCCATTGACAATGCATTTGAATGTATGTGTCCCTCGCAAACTGGCGTACCGCGAAAACTGCAACACCGGTCTGAGAATTACCCATGTTAAATCTAACATGAACAACGTGAGAACTGAATGTTGTTGATAACAGCTCACTGCGCATGCTCTGAGACAAATTCTATTGTCAGAGTCTTTATTTTTTGGTACATTAGTTGTTTAAGCAGGGGAAATTTCAATTGCGGACAATTGGTCTTCCTCATTCCACTGCTCCTTGCCCTATCCTAATAATGCCGAGGGCCTGGCTAGGATGCAACAAGTATCAATTTTTAAGTCATTGCTTTGACTCGACCAGGGTTCGAACCCACGATCCCACAGTCTACCAACACGGGAGACAGATGCTCTAACTCATTCGGCCATACCGTCTTTCATCTTTAATCGCAGGTCTTGTACTTTTTAGAGTGGCATAGTCCGAGGGTTTTGAGTTTCTATCGAGATATATTAGGTTGGTTGCTATAATCTACGTTGCTTTAACTTGAAGTAATTTTTATATCTAAAATGGCTAACTTTGGAGATATTCGAAGTATAAGCATGCAAATTTAATGTTCACATCCTTATCAAAACTCTGACTCCATAGGATTCAGCCGAAACAGGTTCTATTAAGTTGACTTAGCATACCACCCTACACGTATCTAACAACTTAATAAGTGGCCAAGCATACAAGTTAGATATGTAGGTTAAAATCTAGTCAACTGCTTTGCTTTAGAACATTTGATTCTTTTATCGGATTATACAACTGTTATTTAAATTTATTTCTTAAGACGCATTTCCTCATTCCCATGGACGTTAATCCGCGGCTCTCCCCTTACCCATCATATTTGTGTGCATTTTGATTCAGTTTTCCCAGACGAAGAAGATAGAGTTCAAGGTGACAGAGTACGGTAGGTTTGCATTCTCTTCACTCATGGCAACTTTATAGTGCTGCCCCACTGGGAGATCGAGCCGGCAGCACCATGACCTGATATCCCAGTCCTGACACTGAGCCAACCAGTCCTTGCCCTATCCTAATAATGCAGAGCACCAGGCTAGGAAGCGATAAGTATACATCTTTAAGTCATTGGTTTCACTTGAACAGGGTTCGAACCCACAAACTCATGGGTTCGGATCTCCGATCTCCCAAAACAGGAGACGGACGCTCTACTCACTCGGCCACCCCATCTGGTTCTGGTTATTGCAAATTGCAAACTATTAATGTCATTTTGGCTTTTAGCATTTTCGGATCCCCAAAAAATTATGATAAAACAAAGTATGTAGTCAAGGAATTCGACATAACCCCAACAAAAAAATGAATACTAAACTATCATCATAATTCACAACACTAGACAGCATTTGGTACAATAGGCTTTATTTGTTATCAGGTATATCATCAGGAGGCATCAAGGATGGTTGATGTATGGAACTTCCAACATCTCCCAACCAGCCATTGCAGGGACAAATAGTTTTGCGCCTGTCTGGACATGTTCTTGCTGGTGTGAATCCTCTATTTGCTCCCTGAGAGAGTGCCGCTAGTAACTTGCAAAAGCCAGCAGCACTTCAACACTTTTGCAGGCAGCTTTCATGGCAGTCAAGTAATGAAAGCAGTCTTTGTCGCATCGCGACTGACAGCATGATGATGATGATGATATCATCAGTACAGTATATGAGTCAATGAACCGGCACCGTTGTCGATCTGCGTCTTCGGGACCCATGCTGTTGGTTTGAATCGGGCGGGACTCGAACCCTCAACCCTACCGAGTCAAGTTTTTATCTAGCGGTGTGGGTGGGTGGGCGAAGAAAGCTGGATGGTGCGAAGATGGCGGTGGCTGCAACGGTTGTGTGGGGAGTTCAAATGGCCGTTGGGTCATGTGACCGTAATGGTCGGGAATTTTATATGGTTTTCACCACCTATCGTGTGGGTGGGCAGCAAGACAGGTTCCTCCAGGTGGCGCCACCGTAGCAGCGGTGGCCACCGGGAGTCATACTTAGTTCAGGTTGGAGTCACAAGGTGGCACCACAGTGTCATTTTGTGCACGTTATCGGGCTGTCCAGTCTTCGTGTGCGAGTTACCCATGTTAATTATAACATGTACCATTATCGTCATCTTCATCATTATCACCATCACCACCACTACCACCACCACACCCGTAGCCCCACTACAAGCATTACCACCACCATACTCACCAGCCATCACCAAAATCACCAACAATCATCATAACCACCGCAATTACTAACAATCACCACCACTACCAGCAATACCACCACACTCACCACCAATCACCACCAACAACCACCAATCACCACCACCAATCACCACCAATCATCATAACCACCACACTCACCACCAATCACCACCACTACCAGCAACACCACCACAGTCACCACCAATCGCCACCAATCACCAACAATCATCATAACCACCACATTTACTAACAATCACCACCACTACCAGCAATACCACCACACTCACCACCAATCACCACCAACAACCACCAATCACCACCACCAATCACCACCAATCACCACCACCACCACCAATCACCAACAATCATAATAACCACCACACTCACCACCAATCACCACCACTACCAGCAACACCACCACAGTCACCACCAATCGCCACCAATCACCAACAGTCATCATAACCACCACAATTACTAACAATCACCACCGCTACCAGCAATACAACCACCCTCAGCACCAATCACCACCAACAACCTCCACCACCAACCACCATTCACCACTAATCACCACCACCACCACAACCAATCACCACCACCACCAATCACCAACACCACCACCAATCACCATGACCATGACCACCAATCACCACCACCACCAATCACCACCACCACCAATCATCATGACCATGACCACCAATCACCAATCACCACCACCAATCACCAATCACCAATCACCACCACCACCAATCACCACCACCACCACCAATCACCACCACCACCACCACCAATCACCACCACCACCACACATCACAACCACCACCACCAATCACAACCACCACCACCAATCACAACCACCACCACCACCAATCTCCAATACCACCATCAATCACCACCACCACCACCAATCACCACCACCACCAATCACCACCACCAATCACCACCACCACCAATCACCACCACCACCAATCACCACCACCACCAGCAATACAACCACACTCATCATCAATCACCACCAACAACCACCACCACCAACCACCATTCACCACCACCACCTCCAATCACCACCACCACCACCACCACTGCCACCACCAATCACCATGACCATGACACCAATCACCACCACCCATCACCACCACCACCAATCACCACTCACCACCACCAACCATCACCACCACCACCAATCACCCACCACCACCAACCATCACCACCACCAACCACCACCACACCACCATCACCACACCAACCACACCCACATCACCAAATCACAACCACCACCACCAATCACAACCACCACCAATCACAACCACCCCACCACCACCAATCTCCAATACCACCACCAATCACCACCAACAAATCACCACCACCAATCACCACACCACCAATCACCACCACCCCACACAACCAACCACCACACCAATCACAACCACCACCACCAATCACAACCAACACCACCACCAATCCAATACCACCATCATCTCCACCACCACACCAATCACCACCACCACCAATCACCACCACCACACCACCACCACCAATCACACACCACCAATCACCACCACCACCAGCAAACAACCACAATCCATCATCAATCCACCACCACCACCAACCACCATTCACCACCACCACCTCCAATCACCACCACCACCACCAATCACCACCACCACCACCAATCACCACCAGCATCACCACCACCACCACCAATCACCATGACCACCAATCACCACCACCAACAATCACCACCACCAACAATCACCACCACCACCAATCACCACCACCACCAATCACCACCACCACCAATCACCACCACCAATCACCACCACCACCAATCACCACCACCACCACCAATCGCCACCACCACCAATCACCACCACCATCACCAATCACAACCACCACCACCAATCACAACCACCACCAATCACAACCACCACCACCAATCACCAATACTACCACCAATCACCACCACAAATCACCACCACCAATCACCACCACCACCAATCACCACCAATCACCACCACTACCAATCACCACCAATCACAATGACCACCAATCACCAATCATCACCACCACAATTACCCACACATCATCACTACTAACAATCATCATCACCATCATCACCACAATCATTATCACCATCTCCACCACCACCACCACTGCCACCACCACCACCACCACCATCATCACACTATCACCACCACTACACCACCATAACCATTAGCATCACACACCACCACAAGGCTCAGCAGCACTGGCACTGTCACCGTTATTTGATTATTTTCATGTCGGTGATCTTCAATTGTTAAAGTTGCGTTGTCCGATGGTTTTGAGTTTCTGTCATTTTCTGAGATATATATATATATATTAGGTTGATGGTTATAATCTATCTTACTTTAGTTTGAAGCAAGTTTGATTTTAAATGGCTAACGTTGGAGATATTTGAAGTTGAAATAGGCAAGCATGCCAAAACTCTGACACCATAGGCTTCAGTAATGACGTTATTGTATTAACTTGACTCAGAAGTCCCTTCTATGTGGAAACAAATACTTAATAAGGGCATCAGTATCTAAGTTAGATATGTAGGATCAAATCTAAATAATTGCTTTGGTTTTTGAAAATATGATGCTTTTATCGGACTATGCAGCTCTAATGGTTTAATTGTCTATTTCTAGTTCTCCCTCACTTCAAAGTCCAAGTGCTGCAGTCGGACCACGTGATCACCAAAAATACACGTGACTTGAAGTGCACTGTTAAAGCGAGGTAGGACATTAGCTTGGTTCCCTGCCACAGTCGCGTAGACCTTAGGCTTGGCACAAAGCATTACGTCATCGGACCATATATGGAAGCCATTTAGGGAGGGACCAGTGTAGGTGTTCCTCCATGTGGTGTATGCTACTCTACGGTGGAGCCATCAAGGCATCAAGCCCATAAGCCATCAAGGCATTAAGCGTATAACATATACCAATTCCGGCATATATTTCTTGATCGATATTTATATTCCCTAATCATACATGATTCAAATAAAACATTCAAAGTGAGATGTCGGTACATAGTTATTGCACAATGTAACAAAAATTGATGGCTTATGCGCTTAACGCCGTGATAGCTCTGGTACAGAGTCGTGCACATGCGGAGGAACACCTACACTGGTCCTGATGACGTAAAGCTTTGTGCCAAGACTATGTAGGACATTGTCATGCCATCCAGAATCCGCTACAGTCCGGACCCAGACTCTATCAAGAGCCCCTATCAGCAGTCTGTTAGTCCTTCCTCCTCCCCCTCTCTGCCTTATATTAGCTCTATATATATATATTTGAACATTCAGTACATATAAATAGCTTAGAAATAGATTCTGTGTCTCAAACCTTTTTTCCCCCTTTTTTTTTGCTTAGTGGTGAATTTATTTACCCTGCTCATAATGGATAAGTGTTTTCACCGCTGCGCAGCACTAATCCAATTTGATGTAAATCTTTTGAATTTTGTGTTTAGTAATAATGTTGGTTTTCTTGCTTATTGTTTATGGCTTGTAATTGTTTGTAGATTGCAAACAGTCCAAAATCCAGCTTTTACTATACTTTGTGTGAGTCCATTGAAACATGCTAAATTTAGAACCATAGATCTCTTACACCACATCCGACTCTGATGACACACATAATCTCATGTGGCATTATTATTAAACAATCCATTACTCCATTTGTATTTGCTGTTGTTAGTTTGATTGATTAAGCATGGTGAATTCCAACTGCGGACAATTGGATGCTTCCCCATTCCACCATGTAGCGCCCTATCCTATTATTGCCTAACGCCAGGCTGAGCAGTGACAAGTATACATTTTTATGTCATTGCTCACGGACACAGCTGACTCAGAGGCATGAGTGGGTTAATCAAGGCTTTTATTCGGGCGCTGGGAGATTGGAGGTGGGAAGTGGTCAGTGCGGGCATTTGGAGAAGACTGACCAGCTTCGGTGGCTCCGGAAGACCCCAGGATAGTGCCTGGCCATGATGGCTGGCAGGAGTTGTTATATAGGCTGGAGGGTGGAAGATGGCTTCCCCCCTCTACCCGACCCCCCTCCCCTCATCACTCACTCCCCCCCCCACCACCACCACCACCACAGTAGTGGCAGGGGGGGGAAGGCTTCGGCCTTGAGCCTGCCATGTCCAGCAATGACACCGAATGAGCGACCTAGCTCATTCAAGACCATTAGTGTGACTTGGCCAGGGCTCCAAACAGTGACCTGCCCCACGGGATGGGTTGGGGTTGTTGGAGTTTTACATCTTGGTAACATCTAACTTCATATCAGGACGGGTACCGACTTGTGACAATGTGCACTCATGGTGACTTTATAGTGCAGCCTTACTGGGAAATCAGGCTGCCGGCACCATGACCCATGATCCCATTCAATCACATTATCCTGACACTGAGCTAACCAGTCATTGCCCTATCCTATTAATGCTGAGCGCCAGGCTATGAAGTGGCAAGTATCAATTTTATAAGTCATTGGTTTGGCTCGACCGGCAACTGAACTCCTGATCTCCCGCACGCGAGACCTGCGCTCTACAGATTCGGCCACCACGCGTGGTAGCCACACAGGAAGTGGGTGCTTAGCGTTTTCAGGAATCCAGTTAATTTGATGATTGTGCGCAAGTTATTGCTTACCAGGTGGCTTAATGGTTATTTTTGCAGATATGCCTTCAACGCACCAGTGGTTGGCAAGGTTCACCTCATTTTCTGGGTCAGGGTTGGCAAAGAGGAAACTCGAGCTACACCATTACTACACGGAACAGTGAGTCCTCACCCACTTTCTGAAAATTCATTTTGGAAAACTTAAATTGTTGCATAGTCCGATGCTTATGCGTTTCTGTCATTTTCTTAGATGAACATAAGGCTGATTGTTATATTCTACCTTACTTTAGTTTGAAGTAACTTTTATTTTTAATAACTAACTTTTGAGATATTTGAAGTGCAATCATGCAAAATTAGTTTTGGCAATTGCGCAGAACCTCTGACACCATAGGCTTGTCCAGTAACAAGGTCTATTAAATTGCCTCAGTATTCCCTTCTGTGAGGCGAGAAATGTTTAATAAATGCACCAGTATTATATACAGTTAGATATGTCGAATCAAATTTAGATAATTGGTTTGGTTTTGAAAATTTGATGTTTTCATCGGACGATGTGGTTTTAAGCCGCAACACAAGCACAGATTTTCCCAGAATCAGAAAATAAAGCAAACCAGAAACCGGAACCAGAATTACTATTTGTCTTTCCGCATAATTGATATGAACTGGTCCCACTGCCTTCTCCCATGTTTTAATAAAGTACCAGCTGGGTATAAGTAGGCCTACTGCTGAAAGTGGTTCTGGGCTGAAACATGGGAGAAGGCACTGGGATCAGTCTATATCAATTCCACGTAAATAATATACAAATATTAATCACCAATGTGGGGAGGGGGGTGGGGGTCGGTCTTATGCGGCTGTCACACATCACCGAATTCGGGAAACGGAAAGAAACCGAACAAAGTCCGTTGATATCCGGCAAAGTCCAGTTTGTATTCGTTGCATATCCGTTGCATATCCATTGATATCCATTGATATCCGGCCCGATCCGGTACAAGTTTTGAACATGCACAAAACTTGGAACGGATGCCGCCGGATTGACGTCTATGGTTCTTGTCCAGTTTGAGTCCGTTTAGTTCGCTTACCATCCATTGGTTATCCGTTCATGTCTGTTTCATGTCCATTTCATGTCCGTTTCATGTCCGTTTCATGTCCATTCGCCCACCGGCCTTTGACCCGATATCGCAACATTTTGACACACTTTGATACATTTTGATACTTATCACGCCTGAACACCACCGGACTAAGCAATTCTGTCCATTGCTTAATCCGGTGATGTGTGACAGCCGCTTTACGCATTGCTTATTCATAATAGATTCCATATTGGAACCCTTTTACAGCTGGCGAATGGGAAGGCAATGTTTCACGTCGACGTCTCGGAAATCACAAGTTTCCTTGGGACTAGCGTCACGACGCTGATCCAGAACGAGGCTAGCCTTCGGATCGAGGCGATCGTCACGGACACCTCCAGCGGCATCAGTGAGACGGCTCCTATGACGTCACTGGACTTCGCACACTCTCCATTCGTCATCTCCACGAAGGGGATTCCCTGGAGCTTTTCGCCGAACCTGATTTTCTACTTTCAGGTAGTTTGATGTTTTTTCTTTCTTTTTATGTCTACTTTTAAATCTGCAATCGAATGCTGATCGGTCGCAAACCAGTCCCCAACCAGTCCCCGACCGCTTGCCGAGTGATTGCCAACCAATTGTCAACCAATCACCAATCAATTGCCAACTGATCACCAATCAATCACCAATCAATCACCAACCAATCGCTAGCCAATCACCAACCAATTGTCAACCGATCACCAATCAATTGCCAACCGACCACCAACCACTCACCAATCAATCACCAATCAATCACCAACCAATCACACACCAATTGCCAACCCATCACCAACTAATTGCCAACTGATCACCAACCACGTGCAAACCATTTACCAACCACTCACCAATCAATCACCAACAAGTCACCAATCAATCACCAATCAATCACCAACCGATTGCCAACCGATCGCCAACCTGTCTTCCCTGCCCTTCGGTGGCAGTCACTAACCCTTTTTTTCCTCAACGTTTTTTTTATTATTGCTTCAGTCGCAAGGAGGTTGGCGACTGATGTGGGTTATTTTTGGTCGCAAGTGGTTTCAAAGTGATCACAAGCCTGGCGTGACTATAGGATCTTATCGAAGATTTGTTGCTGCAAGGAAGTAAATACTGAGGCAATTTTAGAACCTGTTACTGCAGAAGGTGTCAGAGTTTTGGCGTGCTTGCCAACATTAATTTAGCATATTTGCACTTCAAATATCTAAAAGAAAATTGCCATTTGGAATAAAAGTTAATTGAAACGGGCGGGGACAATCACTGATAGACCCCGCCAGTTAGGCTAGTGACATCTATTGGCAAAATCTGGAACCACTCTATTGGGGTACTTTACCCGAGTGCCTGTTATTTCACATGCTATATCTTCGTAAAGAATGAATGGACAAATAATAAAATGCCTGATTATATATTGATATTCATATCAATACAGGCAGCAAGCTCTTATACTTGTAATATACATAACAAAAAGAAAACTATATTGTATTTTTCTTCATGGAATTTCACCGTCACTCTCTTCACGTCAATAGACAGTGGCACAGTGTCACAGTTAGCTGAGCGGCTTTACCGGTGTCACAGTTTCTGCCGTCCGCCAGTTTCCGCGGTACGCATACACTCAAATGCATTGTCAATAGCCGTGAGCAATCTTCATACAGAAAAAGTGAAATATCTCTAAAGCCACACCACCTAGAAACAAATTGCTTGGTACACATATAGAAAACATCTTTACCAAAAAGATTATATTAAATTTATAAGGTTAGGGTTCTTGATTTCTATTAATTTTGAATAAAACTAATGTTTTGCACTTCGCCTACTGTCAAACTCAAGGCATTGTCAATGGTCGTGAGCAATCTTCATACAGAAAATACAGAAAAAGTGAAATATCTCTAAAACCACACCACCTAGAAACAAATCACTTAGTACACATATAGAAAACATCTTTACCAAAAACATTATATTAAATTTATAAGGTTAGTGACGATGCTGTTAGATTTTGACGATTCGCAGAAGCGATGCGTACCGCAGAAACTGGCAGACGGCGGAAACTGTGACACCGGGCAGTATTCACCTTAATTGTGTAACAAACATTTTGCATTTATATATTATGGACTGCACATGCAGGTATTTAATGTGGGTGTAGATAGTATTACCATGTAATGTTCATCATAACTTAGAGACTTGCAAATCCGTGTGATCGAGTCCCCGCGCATCGCCCCCATAAGGAAAAGTTGACCGTGCGCAGCTTCACCGCGCACAAACAACCGACATAAAACATGTTTTTCTTATATTTCATATAAGCATGCCACAAATCTTGAAGGGAAATTCGAATGTTTGAAACACCAACATTTGAGTAAGTCTTTTCCCAGGAAGAAATGTGTCAGTTGAGCTGAGAAAAGAACTCAAAAGTCACCCAACTTTCAATGCTCAGCCATGCTAATCGGTAAATGGTGCCCATATAAATTTAATATAATCTGTTTGTTAAATGTGTTACCCGTTTGTCTGACAAGCGGTTTGTTTCTATGTGGTGCGATTTGAGAGATATTTAACTTTTTCTGTATGAGTACACTCGCAGTTGCAATTGATTTACACACAGGGCCTGACCCCAGTGCTGCCAACTACAGCGGACTGACCCGACTTTATAAAACGCGGGAAAATTAGCCGACGTGGTCCCATCAGGGAGCCCCGTGAGGTCCCATCAGGGAGCCCCATGAGGTCCCATCAGGGAGCCCTACATGGTCCCAAACAAATCCAAAACTAAAATAACGGAGACAAACTAACCCCGACCCACCCACCACCCCTGGCTCAGACCCCACCCCGCCAGGGCTCAGCACAACACATCCCCAGGCCGAGAGCCCTATGAGGTCCCCACAAAAACAACAACAAAAAACCACACATAAAAAAAAATGACAACCCACTAAAACCTGCCCACACCGGGAGCCCCATGCGGTCCCAGATACACCAGGTGGCTCGACCCCCACGCCCACAACGTCGGTTCCCGCTTCGATCACCGATGGAATGGGTGCTGGGGCCATGGACACTAAACTTCACACCAACCAACCACACCCTGGTACAGGAGCCTGCTGGCCCTGGATCGCCCACCCTGCGACAGGGGCCTGGAGGACCAATGCGCCGCGCATGGCCCTGTTGCCAATGACACCGGTTCCCGCTTCGATCACCGGTGACGGAGGTACAGGACCGTGGGCCCCAAGAACATGTTGCCACCGCCACACCACACCACCACCGCACCAATGCCGCGAAGAACCCCCCCCCATCCCCCTGCCATCCCACAGAAGAAGATTAAGAAGAAAGGAGAAAAAAAAAAGAAAAACACAAAAAACTACCAAAAACAGGCCGTCTTAACTGCACCGTTCATTCAAAGCTGCAGTTCTGCAGCCAGTGACAGCTAGGTCACAAACACCCCACAAATGCAAATGCTGATGGGGTGTTTTAAAAATTTTATTTGCTCTAACCCTGATGTGACTATTTACAGATCCACGTGTCCTTCCGAAGTGGCGAGCCGGCGGTCGGGGTGACGGTGGATGTGACGGAACTGTTACGGGGCACCAGCACCACAACAACCTCGACGACCATGAACGCCCGCAAGACCAAGACCAACGGCAACGCATACTTTAGCTGTGATATCGGAAATGGCGTCGAAAAAATTGAACTCCAGGTGAGATTTAAATAAAAAGCTACTAAAGCTAAGATTCCATATACGCAGTATGCGGTATGCGGTATGTGTATGCGAATGCGAATGTGGCAAAAAATGGAGAAGCATGTAAGCATACAGTAGAGCTTCCATGTCCGAATGCGATTGCGAATGCGATTGCGAATGCGAATGTGAATGCGGCAAGTGAATCGGCCCATGGACCGATCGGTGAGAATTCGAATACTGCCCCATTTGCCATAGGAAAGAACAAAACCGTTGACTTCCCTTCACGAATTTGGAGCAAGAAAGACTGAAAATGGCAGCATTGGCATTCACATGCCGCATACCTCGTATATGGGAATCTTAGCTTAAGCTGCCAAAGTGTCTGTTTCGATCGACTGCATTAAACCCTATCTAATCGACTACTTCCACAGATAGACCGCTTTATTTGGGTCCGAAAATGATCGTCCCATACAATACCATTGCAACGATAAAGGACACTCCCTTAACTGACCACCTCCCTAACTGGACCATTCTCCGGTCGATTTAGAGAGGTTTTACTATATTTCAAATTGTCAACACATAAAAAGAAAGAAAAATAATCCGAAAACAAAAGCTAATTGTTATCACCGTGGAATATAGATAAAAGATTCACTCCGTTCTACAGGCAAGTAACCACATAGACAGGTAGGCGTGGGTAGTATGGTGTTATCAGGGAGCCTAGGTGGTGTCATGGTTAGCACACTGGCCCGGAATGCAAAGAGATGTGGGTTCGAGTCCCGCTCTAGGCGCAATATTTCCCATTTTCATCACCCCCATGACACCACCAACCACAACACCCAAAACCACCCAACACCAAAAACAAAAAACACAACCAACAACCACACCCCAAAACCCAAACAACAAACAACCAAAACCCACCCCCAACAACACACCCACCAAACCCACACACCCCCAAACACAACCAAAAAACAAAAAACGAGATGAATTCGCAATCTAATATCCTAAATAATTTGTTCAACTACTTCTTATCTGTAATAGCCTGCTACTTGTCGGGAGTGAATAGATGAATCACTCAAATTAAAGCTGCATAGTCTGATGAAAGCGTCAACATTTCGAAAGCAACACATCACATTTGATTCTACATATGAAGAAGTCAGGCGCAAACCTATATAAACGCCACTACAAAAATGTAGTTTAAATAAAAGATTTTGTACCTGAAATTAATTTTATTCTCACTAATTCCACTTTTCATATGATCACATGGTTATAGGGCAATGAACAAAAGAGTAGGAATATACAAAATATAAATTTTTGAAAGTTTGATTCCAATTTGTATCTCCAATGTTCGATTGGTGTTTACATGGTTTTGCGCCTGAACTCTTTATATCTAACTGAGATACTGGCTCACTTATTAAACATTTGTTGCAGCATTGAAGGGCTTACCAAGTCAATTTAATTGAACCTGTTGCTGTTGAAACCTAGGGATCAAACTTTTGGGTGGACGCCAAAGTTAATTTAGCATGTTTCAAATATGTCCCCTGTTTTGTTTTCTTTCCATTCTCTCCCAATTCCTCAACACTACGTCAATATAGAAGATACCCATTGCACGCTGATATCGCCGACTCCACAGCTTGTTTCATACCAAAGCCCATTTTGCTTGGATTTAGACATGGCCGCCATTCATCCTTAACCCCCTGTCACACTGTGCCATATTGCATCAGCATATGCCGCCGTATGTGATTTTGCGGCAACACGCTGGTGTACACTGAGACAAGTTATGGGTACGTTTGGCATAAGTACTCTTCGTTAACAGCCCACTGGTGTATGCTGAGACAAGTTATGGATGTGTTTGGCATAAGTAGTATTTTTTAGCATGTTCAAAATTCCCGCCTTATGACAGCTTGTGCCACATACGTTGGCATAAACTTATGCAGTGTGACACGTCCTTTACTCTGAGTAAGGAGTGAATGTTTGATCTGTGTGGAACGCTGATGCAGCGTCCATCTATCTGTTTGGACCAGACGCGATGGCCGAATGAGTTGAGCGTCCAGCTCATATTTTGGTAGAGCATGGATTCGCCGGTTCGAACCCTGGTCGAGTCAGACCAATGACTTAAAAATTGATACTTGTTGCTTCCTAGCCAGGCGCTCAGCATTATTACATTAGGGCAAGGACTGTTTGGCTCAGTGTCAGGATAATGTGACTGAGTGGGATATCAGGTCATGGTGCTGGTGGCCTGGTCTCCCAATGGGACAGCACTATAAAGTCACCATGAGTGCACACTGTCACAAATCGGTACCTGTCCTGATATGACCTTAGATGTTGGCAGGAGGTAAAACCCCAGCAATGAACCAATCAATCTATTTGTGCAGGTGGAGGTTACAACCACTTCCGGTGACCGGACAAGCAGACGACACATCGTGCGGAAATCCAACATGGCGGACCAGATGGTCATAGAGAGGAGCGTCAACATTCTCACTGTAGGATTAACCTTTTATTGATCTTGCCTTTGACTTGCTAGTACTATAACTACTCATACTAGTCGTTGGGATTAAAACTTTATTTGCCATGTTTAGATTCATTCCGAAGTCGAGAGCTGAGTATGCAGGATGAACCTACAGAACAGCCATAATTCTATATCACAAGAGGGTGGACTTCTGAAATCCTGAGGATTTCAGGTGCAAAACCATGTAAACAACAACCTGAAAATGGAGATAAACATCAGAATCAAACCTTAAAAAAGCAATTTTATTATATTCTTACTCTTTTCTTCATAGCTCCATAACCATGTGATTATATGAAAAGTGGAATTACTGAGAATTGATAATTATTTTGAGGTGAAAATCGTTTATTTGGCGTTTACATGGTTTTGCGCCAGAACTCTTCATGTCGGTATACTAGTAGGCTATAGCATATGAATGACGTGGACAATTATCACGCTTTCAAAATGGCCAATTATCACGCTTCCATGACATCACTTATTCATATATCCCTCAACTATCTGTGCTTATAGTTTAGCGTGTAACTCATGTTAGTTCGCTGGCGTCTCGTGTGGCGCTCTCTTTCATTGACCTTGTTTTCTCCTGTTTACAGCCTTCGGTCCATCCGCAAATCACGATTCGCCATGTCACCAGTGCAGCCCGCCAACTCCACTACTTGGTACAGAGCCTCAGCGAATTGGGCTGAACAGGGGTGACCCGATGTGCAAGATGCATGCACACACATACATACATACACACATACACACATACGCACATACACGCATACGCACATACACATATACACACATACACTTATACACACATACACACATACACACATACGCACATACACACATACACACATACACTTATACACACATACACACATACACACACATACACATACACACATACACACACCTATACAGTAAAACCTCTCTAAATCGACCGATCATGGGACCGACTTTAAATGGTCCATTTCGGGAGGTGATTGGTCTAGGGAGTTTTTCATTTCGTTACAATGGTATTGTATGAGTAATTGTTTGGGACCCAAATAAAGCGATCGATATAGGGGAGTGGTCGATCTGTGGAGGTGGTCGGTTAGAGTGGGATTGCTGTATATACATAAAAAGGTTCACAATTCCATATCCGAGATTCTGACATTCCAAAAGCTAAAAAAACTGAGAATTTTCTTTCTTTCCTTCTTCTTTTGTGAGCTTATAAATCAACTAATAATATTCTCAGTCTTTATTTATTCCTATTTACTGTGGGTATTCATATAGTTTTTACTGCAGTATTAATGTTTGATTATTGGGGTGACTCCACTGTGTAGGAAA
>CM059186.1:11461875-11536469 GCA_030323885.1 Branchipolynoe longqiensis
CCCAGTCCTCCCACCCACTGCCCTGATACGCTTGGGTTTACGTGGCGCCACCATAGCCAGATAGTGGCGGCCAGGCATGTGGGCATATCAATGTGCTTTGTGCCTTCCAACTACTGTTAATGGGTTCGTTTGTTGGGGTTTTACGTCCTAGCAAACCGGGCGCCGTGGCCGAATCGGTAGAGCGCGGGCCTCGCATGTGGGGGATCAGGAACTGTTCAGTTCCCGGTCGAGTCAAATCAATGAGTTATAATTGATACTCGTCGCTTCCTAGCCTGGCGCTCGGCATTAATAGGATAGGGCACGGACTGGTTAGCTCAGTGTCAGGATACTGTGACTGTGTGGAATATCGGGTCATGGTGCCGTCGGCCTGATTTCCAAGTTGGACAGCACTATAAAGTCAGCATGAGTGCGGACTATCACAAGTCGATGCCCATCCTGATATCACCCTACATGTTGCCAGGACATAAAACCAACCAACATCCTAGTAACATCTATGGTCATCTATCAGGATGGCTACCGATTTTTGACAATGTGCACTCATGTCGACTTTTTATTACTTCTCCACTGGGATACCAGGCCGCTGGCACCATGATCTGATACTGAACTGACCAGTCCTTGTCATATCCTAGTAATGCCGAGTGCCAGGGTAGGTAGCGACAAGTATAAATTTGGTAAATTATCGGTTTGACTCGGCTGGGTTTTTAGACCTCCCGACCTTCCGCATGGTAAGCCTACGATCTACCGATTCGGCCTCCATATCCGTACTGTTAATGGGAATGGAAGATAGCCTTGCACGACTTGAAAATGGCGTAACCCTTTTAAAAAAGCAACAACAATTTTAAACTGGGATCTTCCGATGGATATTCCTAATGATAACTGGACCCTAAATTGTCAGTCTCTTGTAATTTTAGCCGTCTTGTTAGTTCAATATTTTGCTGTCATTTGACACAACTTTAGCCACTTTAAAATTGAATCTGACAGCAATTTGCTCCCATTTAGTTTTTTTTAAACGCAACATATATGCTGTATAAGCCATTATACGAGTATAATAAGGCCAGAAGCTTCCATCTGCTCCTCAGCCCTATCTCCTCCCTCAGTCATCTACTGGACGAGCCTGTCTGTTAACCTAAAGACTTCCATCCTACTCACACTCGGTTGGGGAATGAAATCCCGTGTTTGCGGGCTCCCGCACGATATATGCGGGCTACAGAATGCTATTGATGGCCAATCCCGTTAGTCGGTATGCGGAGGCTATGGTTACTGTCATTATGTTCTCTCATGGCATTCGCTGTACTGCTCAACAACGCTATACTGCCCTGATATCCTGTGTAATGCGTATGGTTCATAGCTCCCCTTTTCTCTTCCTTATTATATGAATTATATATCAGAGCTTACCCCATAGTAGATACAACACACGACACAACATGCGATCCGAGTTCAGCACCAGCAGAAGTGTAGATAATAGATGATCCTGAATGCTTAGTTTTATTTGCTTATATAATGTTTCCAGATACATACAACAGTGGATGTTATAGACCTCCTTATTGGCTATTACACTCATGCACACCAGTCATTCCTCTCCCGCATGATCTCTCCCTAACGTAGTTCACCATTGGCTGCCTTAAGGACTCACCCCCCTCCCACCCAGCCCCGGCCACCACCTAGCCATCATGGGATTACCACATAACATGACGGTGACGGTGTGGCTGGGCGAGATAAGGGGGAGGGATTCTGCTTAAAGGGGCACTCTTCCCTCCCCGTGGAGTTATAAAGGGAGTACTGTTTCCCATTTAGCCATCTCGATACTCAATACTACTTAATGGAGAATTTTACAGCTGGCTAGGAAGCGACAAGTATCAATTTTTAAGTCATTGGTTTGACTCGGCCAGGCTTCGAACCCACGATTCCATGATCTACCAACACGGGAGACGGACGCTCTAACTCATTCGGCCATCCCGTCTGTAATGCATTTTTTATCTTTAAAGTAAACAAGAATATGTTTTTTTTTGGTGAAAGCAAAGTGATAGAATAAATTCTGCTCTGACATGGCATGGCATTGCATTAAAGCAGCACTAATCACTCAATCAATCATATTGCATCTGAGATCAATGTTTGCTGTCATTTGACAAAACTTGATCCATTTCAGAATTTCATTTAAATTTTAAACATAAATGTAACAAACGTGTTTTATTTGTGAAAAACCAAACTGATAATTTCCAATCCCCCCCCCCCTGAATATGGCCTTTGATGCCGAGATGGCATTAAACCACCACCACCACCACCACCAACACCACCAACAACAACAACAACAACAATAATCAATCAATCAATCAATCAATCAACCACGCTCCCTCTACCCTTCATTTGAAGCTTGGGACATGCCACGAGAGGATGACATATTAGCAATCGACTCCTTCTTTCCCGTTTCCATTGGAAATCTCGACAGAATGGCAGATTTTGTATGCAGGCAAGGCTGAGGGAAGTGAATGTGTGTGTGTGTGGGGGGGGGGCATAATGGTTGTCATGGCGACCCTATCGTCTGATGCTGGCGGGGCAGAGACGCTGTGGACAAAGTGTATGTGACACGCGTTTTCTATCAAAGATCTTCAAGGAACTTCAAAGAACTACCCTACTTAATGCAGGCAGCATTTCTGTATTCTAGCGTGTAAAGTTGCATAGTCCGATGGTTTTGATTTTCCGTCATTTTCTGAAGTAAATAGATTTGGTTAATGGTTATAATCTACCTTACTTTAGATTGAACTAACTTTTATTTTAATTGGCTAACTTTTGAGATATTTGAAATGCAACCATGCAAAATTAATTTGGGCAAGCACGCCAAAACTCTTGACACCATAACCTTCAGCAGTAACAGGTTCTATTACATTGCCTCAGTACTCCTTTCTATATGGTGACAAATGTTTAATAAGTGCGCCAGTGTCTAAGTTACATATGTAGAATCAAATCTAGATAATTGTTTCAGTTTTGTAAATTTGAGGTTTTCACCGGACTATGCAGCTTTGATGCAGGCAGCTTTTCGATATTCTGGTGCTTAATTAGCGCCCTTTCTTTTTGGTGACAGGATTCCTTTCAGGGTAGGGGGGGAGGGGATATGGTGGAGTGGAGAGGGGGGGGGGGACGTGCTTTAGGGGCTGACAGCCTACGAGATGGCTGCATGGTGGAATTCAATGTCAAAGAAATATGGCCAATTACTACTAATGATTGTGGTAGATAATTAGAAGAGGCGATATTAAGGCAGCAATAAGAGCAATGCGTATATATATATATATATATATATATAGAGCAATATATATTTATATATATATATGACCTTAGATGTTGCTAGGACGTAAGACAACAACAACCTAACAACAAATATTGTTACCTATGTATATATGAATCAATCTTTCGAAACTAAAGCGCCAGTCACACCTCACCAGATTGGGGGAAACGGACAGAAAACGAACAATGTCCATTTTGTGTCCGTACAAGTTTT
Organism: Branchipolynoe longqiensis; assembly: GCA_030323885.1. NCBI lineage: Eukaryota > Metazoa > Annelida > Polychaeta > Phyllodocida > Polynoidae > Branchipolynoe > Branchipolynoe longqiensis. Next base: position 11,465,369 of record CM059186.1, read on the forward strand.
GAACATGCACAAAACTAAGAACGGATGCTGCCGGATTGACGTCTATGGTTCTTGTCCGTTTAGTCCGCTTACAGTCCGTTGGCTATCCGTTTCATGTCCGTTTCATGTCCGTTCATAGACCCGATGTCGCAACACTTTGACACAGTTTGACACATTTTGATGCTTATCACCACTGGACGAGAGAATTCTCTCCGTTGCTCAATCCGGTGAGGTGTGATTGGGCCTTTAAGCATTCAGCTAGCTTTGATCCTACATATCCAACTTAGATACCGATGTACTTAGAGATGCAAAGAGATGCAAAGAGATGCAAAGAGATGCAAAGACCCTAATTTAAAAATAATTAATTTGACGCAATATCCCAGCTCATTCACATGATCCTGATACTGAGCAAACCAGTCCTTCCCCTATCCTATTAATGCCGAGCGCCAAGCTAGGTCGCGACAAGTATCGGTTTTTGTAAGTCATTTCTTTGACCTGGCATGTTGAGTGGGGTCGCTGCTTCAGGCCTTCGTGGGAGACAGGCGGAACTGGGATTAGCTGTAGTTTACCCGCTGGGCATACAAAGGTTGAATTTGCATCTCATTGAACCTGGCGTTGTGTATCATTAACATGGATTAACCCTGTGTATTCCATCTTGTTTTTCAGCTGAGGATGGCCAGCAGCTAGCCAGTATACAGAAGGTGAAGATCATCCGTAATGAGCGGAGACAAGGTAAGCGCCTTATATTTAAAGCTGCATAGTCCGATGAAAACAGCAAATTTACAAAGCCACAATTTGATTCTATGTATCTAACTTAAGTCCCAGTCACACTACGGCCAGCGTTCGCTTGCGACCACTTTACGACCAAAAGCCTGCGACCTCATTGCAACTGCCTTGCGACATTGATGTAAAAACCTCGGTCAGCCGACTGGTCACCTATCAACCATTGACCTGTCCGCGATGTTTAAGGGGGTTGGTTGACGACTGGTCGGCGACCACACTGGTGACAAGGAGGTTGCCGGTGCAGCAACCTCCTTGCGACCAAAGCCACCCGAAATAGTCGCTGATTGGTCGTAAGGTGGTCGCAAAATGATCGCAAGCGAACGCAGACGTAGTGGGACTGGGGCATTAGATACTGGTGAAATCAAACATTTGTCGCCACATAGAAGGGAATACTGAGGCAATTTAATAGAACCTAAGGGGGATTATAGCGATCAACCTACTATAGTTATCTCAAGAAAATTACGAAAACACAAAACCATCGGACAATGCAACTTAAAAAAAAGCCAAGCCAAGGCACCGGCTATTTCTTATATGCTGTACTGTGCTAGTTAATTGTCGTCTTTATTCAATGGAACTTACAAAAATACACACATTTTCCCCCAGCAATGGCGGTGTAATATTGATGGCTAAAACACCTTTTTTCCTTATATGCTCTCTTGTGCCACTTAATTGTCGTCTGTTTTCAAGGGAACAAAAACACAGCAAGTTTTCCCTGGCAATGACAGTCCGATAATTTGCACTGATCTATCAGGCTAGATCACAGTTCCATCACCCCTTCCACCACACTGGTTGCTGTGACTAGGATCCTGTGGTGCTCCCTCGACCGGTTAAGGGATTGATGATGGTGGTGGTGATGGTGGTGATAATAGTATTGGCAGTGATGATGATGATGATGACCTCACTGGTTGCTGTGACTAGGATCCTGTAGTGCCCGATCGACAGTCTCGGTTAAGGGATTGATGATGGTGATGATAATATTATTGGCGGTGATGATGATGATGACCAGACTAGTTGCTGTGACTAGGATCCTGTAGTGCCCCCTCGACCCTCGTGGTTAAGGGATTGATGATGGTGATGGTGGTGATAATATTATTGGCAGTGATGATGATGATGATGATGACCACACTGGTTGCTGTGACTAGGATCCTGTGGTGCCCCATCGACCCTCGCGGTTAAGGGATGGATGATGGTGGTGGTGATGGTGGTGATAATAGTATTGGCGGTGATAACGATGATGATGGTGATGATGATGATATTTTTGTGGCGGGAAGGGTGATGATTTGTTGTTGGTTGGTTGTTCGTTTTACCTCCTGGCAACATCTAAGGTCATATCAGGATGGGTTCCGACTTCCGCGACAGTGCGCGCTAATGGCGAATTTATAGTGCTGCCCCACTGGGAAATCAGGCTGCCAGCACCATGACCCGATATCCCACTCAGTCACATTATCCGTACACTGAGCTAATCAGTCGGTGTGATGATGAGGAGGATGATGATGATGATGGTGGTGGTTTAATGGTTAGAACGTTCGCTGCGGACTGGCAGAAATGTGGGTTCGAGTTCCGTTTTAGACACGTGGTTCCCTTTGTCGTTTCCAAGCTTGTCACTCGGCATTAATAGGATAGAACAAGAACTGGTTGGCTCAGTATCAGGATAATATGACTGAGTGGGAAATCGGGTCCTGGTGCCGGCGGCCTGGGCTCCCAGTGAGACAGCACTATGACGTCGCCATGAGTGCGCACCGTTACAAGTCGGTACCCGTCCTGATATGACCTGACATGTTGCCACGACGTAAAACTCCAACAAACAATCAATTTTATAAGTCAATGGTTTGACTCCACTGGGATTCAAACTCCTGACCTTCCACACGTGAAAGCATGCGCTCTACCAATTCTGCCACCGCGTCCGGTTGGGTACAAAAGAAGTTCATTACGAGACTGTGTGTTGGCTAAAACTGGCCGGACAGGGCTATTTGCGCAGCGATCAGACGGGATGGCCGAATGAGTTGAGCGTCCGTCTCCCGTTTTTGTAGATCGTGGGATTTTAACCCATGGGTTCAAACCCTGGTCGAGTCAAACCAATGACTTAAAAATTAATACTTGTTGGTTCCTAGCCAGGCGCTCATCATTATTAGGATAGGGCAAGGACTGGTTGGCTCAGTGTCAGGATAATGTGACTTATTCGAATATCAGGTCATGGGGCCAGCAGCCTGGTCTTCCAGTATGACAGCACTATAAAGTTGCCATGAGTGTGCACTGTCACAAGTCAGTACCCATCCTGATATGACCTTAGATGTTGGCAGGACGTAAACCTCCAACAACCAACCAACTGTTTGCGCTGCAGACAGCAATTAGCAGCATCAGACTCTGCTCAAAGCAGGGAATGCACTGTCGACAGGTGGAACTGGCGTCGAGAGTAGGAGAATGTGCCTCGAATTGTGTCGGCCTTGCGTGATGGTGGGCCGAGTTCATTGAATGTTTGTCATTTATGTATTCTGGATATTCTGCACCCAGACTCTATTGGTCCAAGTGCTTCCTACAGTTTGTTTATTCGGGGTAAAGGCCCTGTCACACATCACCGGATTGGCGAAACGGAAAGAAACGGAACAAAGTCCGTTGATATCCCGCAAAGTCCGGTTTGTGTCCATTGATATCCATTGATATCCGTTGATATCCGGCCCGATCCATTACAAGTTTTGAGCATGCACAAAACTTGTAACAGATTGCGCTGGACTGACCTATGTGGTTATTATCCATTATCGTCCATTCCCCGTCCATTCCCCATCCATTCCCCATCCATTCCCCGTCCGTTCCAGTCCATTACATATCCATTACACATCCGTTGCCGTTCATTATAGTTCTTTTTGTATTCTGAATTATCCATTGATCATTAGATACGTTATCAACTGTTACCGTCCGTTACCCGTCCATTAAATAATCGATACATTTCAAGTCCGAATAACACTGGAGTAGAATATTCTTTGTCCGGTTCTGTCCGTTCCTCAATCCGGCATAGGGTGACAGGCACATAAAAGACGCAGTAAATACCCAGTAAAAGTCGGCTTCGTTTATCAAGTATTGGCAGTATTGCACGCTGAAATGTGCGCTTTCAAACTGCTACAGGGGAAGTGCAATTACAAACACGTGTGGTGTCAGTGTACGTTTAGTCATACTAATGTGTTCTCGTGAGTGGAGTGAATGAGTAGAGTGAGTGAGTAGACTGAGTGAGTGAGATGAATGAATAGAGTGAGTAGAATGAGTGAGGTGAGTGAGTGAGGTGAGTGAGTAAAGTGAGTGAGTAGAGTGAGGGAGTGAGTAGAGTGAGGGATTGCGTAGTTTGGTGAAGTGGGTGAGTAGAGTGAGTGAGTGGAGTGAGTAGAATGAGTGAGTGAGTAGAATGAGTGAGTGAGTAGAATGAGTGAGTGAGTAGAGTGAGGTGAATGAGTAGAGTGAGTAGAATGAGTGAGGGGAGTGAGTAAAGTGAGTAAAGTGAATGAGTAGAGTGAGGGAGGGAGTAGAGTGAGGGAGTGCATAGAGGGAGTGAGGTGAAGTGGGTGAGTAGAGTAAGTAGAGTGAGGGAGTAGAGTGAGGGAGTGAGTAGAGTGAGGGAGTGAGTAGAGTGAGGGAGTGCATAAAGGGAGTGAGGTGAGTAGAGTGAGTAGAGTGAGGAGTGAGTAAAGTGAGGGAGTCAGTAGAGGGAGTGAGGTGAGTGAGTAAGTAGAGTGAGTATAGGGAGCGAGTAGAGTGGGGAAGTGAGTCGAGGGAGTGAGGTGAGGGAGTAGAGTGAGGGGAGTGGAGTGGAATGGGTGGGTTGATGGAGTGAGTGAGTGGAGTGAATGAGTGAAATGAATGAATTAGTGAGTGGAGTGAATGAGAATGATTGAGGGAGTGGGTAAGTGGAGTTATTGAGTGGATTGCGTGAGTGGAGTGAGTGAATAAGTGAGTGGAGTGATTAATTGAATGAGTGGGTAGTGGCTAAGTGAATGAATGAGTGAAGTTGGTGAATGGGGTGAGTGGAGTGAGTTGAGTGAGTGAGTGGTGACTGATGTTTTACCTTCTAGAAACAAGGTCGTGTTAAGACAGGGTGGCATTAGTTTGTATTGTACACGAGACGTGGCTGGGTGTTGTATGGTTGTGTATTTATTATACACGAGACATGGTTGGGTGTTGTGTGGTTGTGCATTTATTATACACGAGACGTGGCTGGGTGTTGTGTGGTTGTGTATTTATTATACACGAGACGTGGCTGGGTGTTGTATGGTTGTGCATTTATTATACACGAGACATGGTTGGGTGTTGTGTGGTTGTGCATTTATTATACACGAGACGTGGCTGGGTGTTGTATGGTTGTGCATTTATTATACACGAGACGTGGCTGGGTGTTGTATGGTTGTGTATTTATTATACACGAGACGTGGCTGGGTGTTGTGTGGTTGTGCATTTATTATAAAAGAGATGTGGCTGGGTGTTGTGTGGTTGTGCATTTATTATACACGAGACGTGACTGGGTGTTGTGTGGTTGTGCATTTATTATACACGATACGTGACTGGGTGTTGTGTGGTCGTGCATTTATTATACACGAGACGTGACTGGGTGTTGTGTGGTCGTGCATTTGTTATACACGAGACGTGACTGGGTGTTGTGTTGTTGTGCATTTATTATAAACGAGACGTGACTGGGTGTTAAGCTAAGATTCCTTCTACGCGGTATGCGAATGGGACGATTCCTTCTATGCGGTAAGCGGCAAGCGTCTATGTTTCCACTCAGCACCCCTGTGTGTGACCGTTCCGTAATGATCAGTCGCCTCTCCTAGTGTAAACCTAATGGACAAGTGCGACTTACGTTTCTATTCGCACACCGCGTGCTGCCTACCGCATGCCACACCGATAGCTACAGGGACCGATCGAGTTGATGCATTCGCATTCGCGTTCGCATTCGCATTTGAATACCGCGTGTAAGGAATGTAGTCCATTGACTTCAAGGCGTTTTGATTTTTGTCGCATTCGCATACCGCATACCACGTGTAAGGAATCTTAGCTTAATGTGGTTGTGAATTTATTATACACGCAAAGCTGCTTTTGAAAGGTGAACTTTGCGGGTACCCACATTCAACGCGCATTTAACACGCATTCAACACGCCCTCTACCATCACATCCTTGCCGCATCCTTTCTGCCCCCCGTTCCCATTCCCCCGTACACCTCCCTCCCATCCCGCCCACCCTCCCTTCCTCCCTCCTTCCATCCCTCCAATCTCGCCCCCTTCCCCCTACCCGTCCCCTACCCTTCCTCCCCCCCCCCCCCCCATCCCTTCTCCTTCCCTTCGTTCCTTCCATCTTGCTCACCCTTCTTCCCTCCCCCCCTCCCTCCCTCCCCCCCCCATCTTGCTCACCCCCTCTCCCTCCCTCCCTCCCCCCCTCCCTTCCTCCCTCCCTCCCTTCCCCCTCCCTCCCTCCCTCCCTCCTCCTCCCTCCCTCCCCCTCCCTCCCCTCCCTCCCCCTCCTTCCTTCCTTCCTTCCTTCCTTCATTCCTTCCTTCCCCCTCCACCCCCTCCCTCCACCCTCCCTCCCTCCCTCCCTCCCTCCCTCCATCCCTCCTTCCCTCCCTACCTCCCTCCCTCCCTCTCTCCCTCCCTCCCATCTTAAGCCGGTCCCCGAGGCACGTCCATTTGCCTCTATCTGAACAGTAGGATGACAGGACTTTGAAATAAAGGCTGTCATACAGCATATAACGAGCAGCTACAAACAGCTGCACCCGCCACTCAAGGGCTACAAACTCACGCACACAACACGCGCACCACACCACACCACACCACGTACACACTCACACTCATGGCAACTTAATAGTGCTGTCCCACTGGGTTGGTTGGTTAGTTGTTGGAGTTTTACGTCCTTGCAACATCTAACGTCATATAAGGACCACTACCAACTTGTGACAGTGTGCACTCATGGCAACTTTATAGTGCTGCCCCACTGGGAAATCAGGCCGCCAGCACCATGACTCGATATCCCACTCAGTCACATTATCCTAACCAGTTCTTGCCTATCCTATTAATGCCAAGCCCCAGGCAACAAAGTGACAGGTATCAATTTTATAAGTCATTGGTTTGACTCGACCGGGAACCAAACATCCGACCTTCCGTACGCAAGGCCCTCGCTCTACCGATTCGGCCACCGCGCCCGGTCGTCCCACTGGGACACCAGGCTGCCAGCTCCATGACCCCATATCCCACTCAGTCACATTATCCTGGCCCTATAAAGTCGCCATTAGTGCGCACTGTCAGAAGTCGATACCCGTCCTGATATGACCTTAGATGTTGCCAGGACATAAAACTCCAACAACGAACCAGCCAATCACGCGCCACACACGCGCCACACACGCGCCACTCATGCGTCCCCCACACGTCACCCACACGTCACTGATGCGTCACACGCGCGCCACTGACGCGATACACAGGCGTCACACACGCGCCACACACGCGCCACACGCGCGCGCCACACACGCGCCACCCATGCGCCACTGACGCGCGCACTGGCCTGGTGGTGGTGACAGTCGGTTGCAGTCACACCGGTAGCCGTCTAGTATTTGCAGATGTCGCCTCTGGACAAAGTGCTAATGTCACAGCCGTGTTGCGGGCAAGATTCAACCTTTAGTGCGCCTCGTCTCCCCCGGGTGTCGCCAATATCGCCCGGGGTCGGGGATCGGGGTCAGGTGGGTAAGGGGGCACCGCACGCACACTGTGCCTGCGTTATTTTACAAAACCTCCTCCGTTTACCAAGAGCTCAGGCATCACACGCACACTATGCCAGCGTTATTTCACAAAACCTCCATTTACCAAGAGCTCAGGCACCACACGCACACTATGCCTGAATTATTTCACAAAACCTCCTCTGTTTAACAAGAGCTCAGGCACCGCACGCACACTATGCCTGCGTTATTTCACAAAACCTCCGTTTACCAAGAGCTCAGGCACCGCACGCACACTATGCCTGCATTATTTCACAAAACCTCCTCTGTTTACCAAGAGCTCAAAGGCGAAAGTTGGATGTTATAGTAGTTAGTTGACATATATCAGCACAAATAGAATTAGAGTAGATAACAATTACAATTACTTTGTTTGTTTAACGACACCCAGCACAAAAAGTAGACATCAGCTATTGGGGGCAATTACAATTACATAATTAATAATACGCATATAATAAATTGATACATTATAAATATACACTTCATTAATTTAAAATTGCATGGTACGATGGGTTTGAGTTTCTGTCATTTCCTGAGATAAGTATATTAGGTTGATAGTTATAATCTACATTACTTTAGTTTCAAGTAACTTTTGGTTGAAATGGTTAACTTTTGAAATATTTGAAGTGCAAACATAGAAAATAAATTTGGGCAAACACACCAAAAAATAGGCTTCTGCACTAACAGGCTCAAATTGGCTCAGTATTCCCTTCTACGTGGCAACAAATACATAATAAGTGCATCACTATCTAAGTTAGATATGGAGAATGAAATCTAGATAATTGCTTTGTTTTTTGAAAATTTGGTGCTTTCATCGGACTATGCCGCTTGAATAAATTTATGTATATTCTGAAAGGAAGTGACCGAATGTGGTGGCCGAATGGGTAAGAGCTGAGGTTTCCCGTGTGGAAGGGCGGGAGTTTGAATACCCACCGAGTCAAACTAATTATTTACAAAATTGATGATTGTCGCTACCTAGCCTGGCGCTCAGCATTACTAGGATAGGGCAAGGACTGGTTAGCTTAGTGTCAGGTTAATATGACTGAGTAGGGATCAGGTCATGGTGCTTGCTGGCAGTCTGATCTCCTAGTGTGGCAGCACTATAAACTCACCATGAGTGGTCACTGTTCCAAGTCGTTGTTTGTCCCGATATGACCGTAGATATTGCCAGGAATTGAAACCAAAAACAAACCGAAAGTTGTTCAAAGTTGTATAATCTGTTGAAGTCTATTTTACATGCTTCAAATATCTTATGGCCAGTAATAAATATTACTCCTGGCGTGAGTGATAATGGTTATGCTAATCTCTTTTTTATTTGAATAAATATGACTAACCCAATAAAACATATACTATCGACAAAGCTATAGTTGACCAAGACAATTTAAATGAGTTGTGCAACCATTATTTGCATAATCCAAAATCCACGACTACCTGTATCAACAAGTCATGCCCATTATATTAATGTCTCCTCACAGGTATGATCATCAAATCACTGATATAGTCTAAAGGTAAATGGCTATTCTCCAATCTACATGTGCAAAATAAGATCCCCACTATATTTGTAATGCCTCATTTTAACCTACTATTGTCTATATTGTTTATACCATCTCATCATCTCATCCATAAATAGAAGACCACTGCTTTGGTGCTGAAAAAGGATGTCATTCAACTGGAATACAAAATTTGAACAAAAAAAAAGAAAAAGTTCTTTCAAACAGATTATGTAACTTTAAATAGCTGGAGCAAAGACATAGCCTTCGTACTCTAAGCCGGGAATTATTTGCAAATGCCATGAACATGATGTTTTGTTATGCGTGGTTCATTCACAGTCTTTTATGGAATCTCGCGTTTATTTCCAGTGGTTAATGCATGGCATGCGCAGAGGTCATATAAGGACGGCCTCGTACCTTCAAATCAAAGATGTGGTTCTTTAATGTTGCATAGCCTGATGGTTTTGAATTTCTGCCATAGGTTATTATTATAATCTACTTTTCTTTTATTTGAGGTAAATTTCATTAAAGGGTTAACTTTGGATATATTTTAGATGGTAATTAAAGATGCATAATTAATTTTGACGTGCATATCGAAATTCTGAACACCATTGGCTTTAACTTTGACATGCGTTGACGTGACCTAGTTAACGTAGCAATTGCTTCAACTGGTGTGCATACACAATTTATTTGGCATTCTTACACTCCAAATATCTCCCAAAGTTAGTCAGTAATAAATGTTACTCCGAACTAAAGTGGAATGTGTTGCAACACTCACACTAATATATATTTATTTGAATAAATCTGAAGCAAATTTCAAAAGCAACAAATTAAGTAACTTTAAGTAACCAGAGTTGACACATAGCCTGCATTCTCTAAACCGGGAATTATTTGCAAATTCCATGAGCAGGATGTTTTGTTACGCGTGGTTCACTCACAGTCCTTCATGGAATCTTGCGTGTATTTCCGATGATTAATGCATGACATGTCCAGAGGTCAGCCTCGCGCATTCAACTCAGAGATGTCGTTCTTTAAAGTTGCATAGGCTGAGGGTTTTGAGTTTCTGTAATATTATAACAAAAGATAAATATCTATGAGCAATAAATATTTAATAAATGCACCAGTATATAAGATATGGAGGATCAAATATATGTAGAATCAAAGATATGTAGGATCAAATCTAGTCAATATGTTTGGATTTAGATAATTTGCTGTTTTTATCGGATTATGACGCTTTATTAGTACCCCGGGTACAGTTGTGTATAATATAATCCATGGGTTTGAATTTCTGTATGTTGTGCTTTGTACCTACAACTAGTCGGGGATTCTCAAAAGGAGTCGGGCAGGCAGCCACCTGCACCATATTCCCCATCCTTTGTGTGGAGGGTAAACTCTGGAATCGGAATCGCTCGGGGTTACCAATGGGGTCAAGCAAGGTTGTGTACTGGCCCCCACGCTCTTCTCCATCTTCCTATCAGCAATGCTTGACGAGGCTTTCTGAGGCATGGGGGATGGCATCTATATACAGTCCAGACAGAGCGCTGACCTATTCACTGTCGCACACTTCAGAGCGAAGACCAAGGCTACGCGGATACTGGTGAGAGAGCTGCTATTCGCAGATGACAGTGCACTGGTTGCCCACTCTGCTGAAGAGATCCAGAAAATAGTGAACGCTTTCTCCGATGCATCAAAGAAGTTCGGCCTGAAGATTAACATAAAAAAGATGGAGGTGCTGTACCAACCCAACTCTACAAGAACCTGAGAGGAGGATATCATGGTTGACGGAAACAAGCTTAACTCTGTTCCGGAATTCACCTACCTCGGAAGCACTATATCAAGTGATGGATGCATTGATGCTAAAATACAGAGGAGGATGGCGAAGGCTAGCGCATCTTTCAGCCGACTACGCCAGAGACTGGAACAACCACCATGGGTCAAAGGCAAGATCTACCGTGCAATCGTGCTATCCACCCTACTATATGGAGCTGAGGCCTGGACAGTGTACAGACGACAGGCGAAAAAGCTGCATGCCTTCATGATGCGATATCTGTGTTCAATCATGAGGCTAACCTGGAAGGACAAAGTGACAAATAAGGAAATACTTGAACGGATGGGGCTGCCCTCTATGGAAGATCTTCTGATCAAAAAGAATCTCCGGTGGACTGGACACCTCATGAGATCAGACAGGCTACCAAAGCAGATCCTCTACTCTCAACTGTCTTCTGGTTACAGAAAGAGAGGGTGCCCTCGTCTCCAGTTCAAGGATACAATCAAGAGAAACCTGAAGCTGAGAGACATTAAGACTGACTCATGGACACAGCAGAGAGCTAAATGGAGAGCGGCAGTCAAGTAATGAAAGCAGTCTTTTTCGCATTGCGACCGACAGCATGATGATGATGATGAAACTCTGGAAATGTTTTGTTTGTTTGTTGTTGGTTTACATCCTAGCAACATTTAGGTCATATTAGGATGGGACTGACTTGTGGCAGTGCGCACTCATGGTGACTTTATAGTGCTTCCCCAGTCATTGGTTTGACTCAATCAGGGTTCGAACCCACGATCCGACAGTGTACCAACACATGAGACGGACACTCTAACTCATTCGGCCATCCCGTCTTGTCAACTCTGGAAATAAAATATGGCTACTGGATTTAAATGCTTAACATCTCAGTTCACCCAGCTCGGTGGTGCTGGAGCTAACGTTGTGCCGTCATGATTTGTGTGTGTGCCTTTTTGGTGTGTATAGATATTTAGATTATGTTATAAAGTGAACGGCACGCGAATGGCCGAATCAGAATTAGAGTGCATGCTTTCCATGTGGATAGTCAGGAGTTTGAATCTCAGCTGAGTCAAGCCAAACCAATGACTTATAAAATAGGATATGACAAGGACTGGTTCGCACAGTATCACGGTAATGTGACTGTGTGGGATATCGGGTCATGGTGCCTGCGATTTGGTTTCCCAGTGATGTACCACTATAAAGTCACCTCACAAGTCTCTACCTGTGCTGATATGACTTTAAGTGATGCTAGGATGTAAAACAACAACAAACAAACAAGTTACAAGGTGTGGGTGTAGTTAGTGTTCTGTATATACAATTTTGTTGAAAGGTGGAAGAAAAATAGAAAATGACTGGCGACCCACTAACTGCAAAACCTGTAGATAGCCACCCTGCTGACTGGTAGTGCAAACTGACCACCCTGCTGACTGGTAGTGCAAACTGACCACCCTGCTGACTGGGAGTCCAAACTGACCACCCTGCTGACTGGTAGTCCAAACTGACCACCCTGCTGACTGGTAGTGCAAACTGACCACCCTGCTGACTGGTAGTGCAAACTGACCACCCTGCTGACTGGTAGTGCAAACTGACCACCCTGCTGACTGGTAGTCTAAGCTGACCACCCTGCTGACTGGTACTCCAAACTGACCACCCTGCTGACTGGTAGTGCAAACTGACCACCCTGCTGACTGGTAGTCCAAACTGACCACCCTGCTGACTGGGAGTCCAAACTGACCACCCCGCTGACTGGTAGTCCAAACTGACAACGCTGCTGACTGGGAGACCAAACTGACCACCCTGCTGACTGGTAGTCCAAACTGACCACCCTGCTCACTGGTAGTCCAAACTGACCACCCTGCTCACTGGTAGTGCAAACTGACCACCCTGCTGACTGGTAGTCCAAACTGACCACCCTGCTGACTGGTAGTCCAAGCTGACCACCCTGCTCACTGGTAGTGCAAACTGACCACCCTGCTCACTGGTAGTGCAAACTGACCACCCTGCTCACTGGTAGTCCAAACTGACCACCCTGCTGACTGGTAGTCCAAACTGATCATCCTGCTGACTGGTAGTCCAAACTGACCACACAACACATGTAGTCTGAAATCTGAAATGTCGTGAAATTATAACCGGCAGTCGCGTTTATCTGATTGCTGCGCACTCACACTGAGCGGAAGCGGAGGGGGTTCTAGTGACGTCATTTCCTGTGCCTTGAGCAGTGTGTAAACAAAGGGCGGTTTCTGTATTTTCTAGGACGGTGTCGGTCAATAACTACACACTTACAGCTCTTGCAAACTCTCTCATTTCTCTTTCTCTCCTTTCTCTCTCTCACCCTCTCCCACGCTCTGCTCTCTCTGATCCCTCTGCTCTCTCTCTCTCTCTGCTCTCCCTCCCCTCTCTCTCTCCTATCTCTTCTCCCGTGCTCTTCCATTTCCTATCTCTCCCCCTCCCTCTCTCTCCTTCTCCCTCCCGCCATCCCTCCCTCCCTCTCTCTCTCACCCTCTCTCCTTCTCTCCCCCTCTCCCTCTCCCTCTTCCTCTCCCTCCCCCTCTCTCCCATCCCCTCTTTATCTCTCCTCTCTCCCCCAATTTCTCTCTCCTCTCTTTCCTGTTTTCTCTCTCCCCTTTCTCTCTCCCCCTCTTTCTCTGTCCTCTCTCCCCCTCTCTCTCCTTTCTCCCTCCCCTCTCTCTCCTTTCTCTCCTTCCCCTCTTTCTCCTTTCTCTCCCTCCCCTCTCTCTCCCTCCAGTTGCTATAATGATCCTGTGAAAGCTGAATGTGTTTGGGGACCTGTGGGAGGACCTGGCACATTTTTGTCGTTATTTAGTGTATATTGTTTCAAATTAATTCTCTGGGTGACAGCGTGTGCTTGTTTGTGTGTGTGTTTGTGTGTGTGGGTGTGGTATTGTGTTTGGGTGACATACAAAACAGCTGTCAAATTGAGCAGCTGCTCGGTGCTAGTAGTGTATGTGTGTGTGTGTCTGTGTATGTGTCTTACAAAACAACTGTCAAATTGAACAGCTGGTTGGTGCTAGTAGTGTATGTGTGTGTGTCTGTGTATGTGTCTTACAAAACAGCTGTCAAATTGAACAGCTGCTTGGTGCTAGTAGTGTGTGTGTCTTACAAAACAACTGTCAAATTGAGCAGCTGCTCAGTGCTAGTAGTGTCTGTGTGTGTGTCTGTGTATGTGTCTTACAAAACAGCTGTCAAATTGAACAGCTGCTTGGTGCTAGTAGTGTGTGTGTGTCTTACAAAACAACTGTCAAATTGAGCAGCTGCTCAGTGCTAGTAGTGTCTGTGTCTGTGTCTGTGTATGTGTCTTACAAAACAGCTGTCAAATTGAGCAGCTGATCGGTGATAGTAGTGTATCTGTCTGTGTATGTGTCTTACAAAACAGCTGTCAAATTGAGCAGTTGATCGGTGATAGTAGTGTATCTGTCTGTGTAAGTGTTACAAAACAGCTGTCAAATTGAGCAGCTGATCGGGGATAGTAGTGTATCTGTCTGTGTATGTGTCTTACAAAACAGCTGTCAAATTGAGCAGCTGATCGGTGATAGTAGTGTATCTGTCTGTGTATGTGTCTTACAAAACAGCTGTCAAATTGAGCAGCTGATCGGTGATAGTAGTGTATGTGTGGGTGTCTGTCTGTGTATGTGATTTAAGAATAGCTGTCAAATTGAACATCTACTCGGTGTTACTAGGCTGCCAAACCCCATCATCTGAATTGCTGCAGTGTTACCCGCACCGGCCGTGAGAGGCCGGCTCTAAGACCGGCGTGGTTATCGTGACCTCATTTAGTATCTGGGAACACGGGTGTTGGTTAGCCGCCTTCTCATTGGTCGAGCCCTGGTTAAGCCATTCACAGCGCCACCTGTCAGTCTACTATAGACTTCATCACGGTTCCGACTGCGCATGCACTGAAAACGGCGTTGGGAGCAAAGCAAAGGCGTACTGCCATTGAGTTTACCGATACGCGTAGGGCAAAACTGGCATTTTATTCAAAATAAACAGAAATACATAACAATTTGGCACAAACATGGACGGAAGGATGCAATATAATAATATAATGAATATGTTTAAGACACAACTCTCCATAATTCACTAACGAGACACCAAGACAACACGACATATAAGTTATTTGGACAGAATTTAATATAATGACTCTGTTCAAGTTACAATAATCATGAAGCTACGAGGCACAGGGCCAACTATGTCGGAATCTGTTCACGCTGAATAAGTGCGTATCGATCGTGATCATTTGTGTTTCAATGCTGTGCGGCGACAGAGGCCTCTTGGTTAATATTGTTCATGACGGTCAGTGTCAAGATAGTTCAAAGCAAGTCACATAAATCACAGTGGAATATCAAAGCTGAAAAAGAAACATGTTAAGACGATATGTATAGTAGGTAAGTACACTAGCAGCTCCCGATCAGCGCTCAAACCTTCAAGTAGTATCTTGGGGTGGGTGGGAGGGTGAAATTAGCTGTTTCCTGCTCGGGAGTCGGCGGGCGAGTGACGAATGCGCGGCTTGGCCCAGGATCCACCTGGCGTCTCGTTAGCGAATTACAGATGTTAGCGGGCCAACATCCCCAATTCACCAACGAGACACCAAGACAACACGACATATAAGTTATTTGAACAGAATTTAATATAATGACTCTGTTCAAGTTACAATAATCATGAAGCTACGAGGCACAGGGCCAACTATGTCGGAATCTGTTCACGCTGAATAAGTGCGTATCGATCGTGATCATTCGTGTTTCAATGCTGTGCGGCGACAGAGGCCTCTTGGGTAATATTGTTCATGACAGTCAGTGTCAAGATAGTTCAAAGCAAGTCACATAAATCACAGTGGAATATCAAAGCTGAAAAAGAAACATGTTAAGACGATATGTATAGTAGGTAAGTACACTAGCAGCTCCCGATCAGCGCTCAAACCACTAAAGTTGCGAGCGCTGCGGGAGCTGCTGAGATGTGAAAGGCCCTTAAGTAGGAGTTGACCGCCGTACTGCGCCAAGTTCCCGCCGCCATTAGCTGGTCTAGGGTCAAACCAGCACCCTGACACGCCTGGGTGGCCCCTCTCCTGAGTCCATGTAGGGTTAAACCTTTGTCAACTCCGAACGCCGAGTACGAGGCCACCCTGAGGGCTCTAGTAAGAGTTGTCAGGGTGAGCTTGGTACCATCAGGTAGGAGGAAAGCAGGGGACTCTGGCAGCAGGGTTCCTACTCGAGAGTAGTTATCCCAGGCGGTGACAGGGCAGCAGGGGGAACCGATAATGGCTGGCAGGCGGAAGACCACCGGGGGGTCGGACGAGGACCTCGTCTTAGAGGACCTCAGAGTTACAGAGAGTGCCCCTTTCCGTCGTCTTATGTCCTTAGCCTTGAGTACGTGTGGTGAGCCCATGGCTCCAACAGAAAGGTTTGCAATGTTTGACTGTCTGATCAGTGTCAGGTAGGCGATCAATAGCGCGATAATGATTACATGCGGCCTAGGTGACATGTTTGTTAAGGCCAGTATGATAGCCTTAAATTCTCGGGGGGAGACAGGAGTTGCTCTAGCGACTACATGTTTAGACATTTTTAAGATACCTCGCTTGAACGTGCTCAGCTCCGGGGCTTCAAAGGCCGCATCCCCACATGCCGTGCTCAGCACCCACACCTTTACTGAGCTGAAGTAATTCAAGACTGCGCCGGGCGATCTGAGCCGGTCGGAGAGGAAAAGCAAGAACGACATAAGGTCGTAGGTGGACGGGGAAGTTGGACGTAACTTGTTCTTGTGACAGAAGTCAATGTACACCCGGACGTGGGCCGCTTTATTTTGCCACGTCCGTGGGGCCAGAGCGCAGGTGTAGAGGTTTATGAGTCTGTTGTGGTGACTCATTGCGTATCCTGGAAGATAGAGGCAAAA
Source organism: Branchipolynoe longqiensis (assembly GCA_030323885.1). Lineage (NCBI taxonomy): Eukaryota > Metazoa > Annelida > Polychaeta > Phyllodocida > Polynoidae > Branchipolynoe > Branchipolynoe longqiensis. Next base: position 11,482,044 of record CM059186.1, read on the forward strand.
GAATTACTATCTTCCAGTGACAGCATTTAGATGTTACAGGATAAGATGTTAAGTGAGATGTTAATGTTTATTTCAAGAAGATTTCGATCGGCACACATTTTTTGTGCTTTCCTTGCAGCTGTATTGGAGTGTGGGGCTCTACTTAAGGCATCGGCTAGTATTAATTCATTACCAGGTTTATGGAGTATTTCAAGCTCGCAATTTGTATGAGCTGCAATCAGCCATAGCTGACGCGCACACGCACAGAGGACTTTGTCTTTACCTTTGCCTGATTCTAGAACCTGCTGTGATGATAAATTGTCAGTGTTTACTTTTATCAGAAAATCATGTGGTTCTTGTGGGAGTAAATGTGTTACAGCATGTACCAGGTTAAGTGCTTCTAGCTGGGTTATGGCTAGGTCTCTTTGTAGTAGATTTGAATCGTAACTAGATTTATAGAACGCTACTTTGGAAAATGCTCCTCCTGCCTTTAAGGTGGAGTCACATTCTATTACCCATTCGGTTCGTGGTGCTTGTGGTAACAATTGCTTACCGTTATATGCGGATGCGAAACATTGAAACCATTCGAGGTCCCTCAGCATATCCTTATCGAACATGTATTGACCTGTATGGGGGGCTTTTCGTAATGCTTCAAGGACTCTGTTGGAAAATCTGACTGCAGGTTTTATACACTTAGATAGGTGTTGCAGCTTGCCTGCTAGGCTTTGTAGTTGCTTCTTGGAGCAGGTACGTTTATTTTTCCAGATTTGACATTCATCTAATACATCCTGTAATTTATCCTGGGGAAGGGTAACTGTCATTGTTATGGAGTCAATTAGGAAACCTAACCAGGTGATGGAGGTAGAGGGGGGTGTACATTTTTCGGGGGCTAGGTTTAGGCCGAGCTCTGAAGTTAGGTTTATGAATTCATCGTAAGCAGCGTTGGCTTTTGTTTCATTATCCTCGATACCTATAAAATCATCTAAGTAGCACAACGAGAAAATAGATTGGTTGCGTAATAACCACACGATTGCCCTAGTTGTACGTGCGCATGCTAATGCAGAGGTTCTACATCCGAAGGGAGGTGCTAGGTCTATATATATATTATCATTGATTGATATACCCAAGAGGGGAAGGGAGAGAGGGCAGACTCTTAGCTGGCGATAGGCACGTGCTAGGTCGCCGCCCCACATCCAGGCACCGCTGCCTAAGATTGTAAGTCTGTCGGTAAGGGTCGATACCGAGGGAAGGAAGAAATTAAAGAGCTTGCCTAGATAATATCCTTTAACTATACCCGCGTTTACACTTTTCCCTTTCGGAAAACTCAAGTCAATGATTATTCTTTTTTGTAGTGAGTTCTTTTTTGGTCGTGTCATCATTGGGCTAATTTGACACCATGGTTCAAATGGGGGGGTCTGGAAAGGGCCTAGTAGCGCACCTAGTGATATTTCTTTGTCTAGAAATGCATAGATATGTGTGGTATCGTCAGCTGATTTTGAGTGATTCTTATAGGTGGGGATGGGTATCTTCGTGGAGGTGTAGTCAATAGGCCAACCAAAGTCTAGATGATCTACTAGTAAAACATCTGGGTAGTTAAGAAGAGCTGCACGCCATTTTGGGATATTTAGTCCAGAAGGAAGCGATATTTTTGCTCCCATGTAGTTAGGAAGACCAGTTGATCGAACTTCATTGTAAATCTGGCTATAGGGGGAACTGTGCGTTACCCATGCTGTTTCTGCAGTAAAGGGCCAGAAAGTACATAGGGAGTCTTTAAAGTCCAATGGTGTGGGGGGGGGGGTAAATGTTTGAGACTGAGTTTTGGGTAGGGCGGATAATACAGTTTCGATAGGGGCGTCGAACCAGTTAGTTGTTAGCGATGGAAAAGACAGTTGATTATTTACATTTAACGGAGGATTCAACAGAGTTACAGGTTTGATAGTCATGTTTACAGCATTAGATCGAGTATTATTATTCTTGACTTTCTCAGGCTGCGAGACGAGCTGATGTTTAGGATTGATACATAATGTTTGTGTCGGTTCAGCCGAGTTACCGTTATCAGTGTATTGCGGGTCATCGAGATTAGCGCTCAGCGGTTGCTTAGTTACCAGTGATACGGCTGAGTTAATTGGAAATTGTGGCAACATGTTATCAGTAAGCGGTTCATTAAGATTACTCTCTTTTAGATTTGGTAACATAACAGTGGATTCAGTATTTGAGCAGATATCGTTATAACTTACACCAGTGCCTGCTGCCTCTGCTGCTTTCTTGTCTAAGAACTTCCTTTTCTTTAAGCAGTCCTGCTCCTTATGCTGCAGGGTGCGCTTAAATTTGTAAGCGCACCACGCACAGATGTGGGGGGCTCGGTCGGGCATAGTGCCGTGTGACGTGTTGAACCCACACTCTTTACCCCAGTTCCAGTTATAACAGGGCTTCCCGTCCGTGTCTCTGGAATATTCCTCTCTCTGGTTGACAGGGAGAGGGTTAACAGGAGCGTTAGAGGCAGGGGCCCCAGTATGGGCAGCTTGAGCTGCAGGACGAGGGGTGGTTGCTGGGGGATACCTAGACTCAGCTGCGTATTGGCCACCCCCCCGTGCTTGTAACACCCTGACTGCTTCGGTTGAGACGTCACGTTGAACGTCCTTTATTGCTATCGCATCTAGCCACCCGTCCTTTAACCTCCCGTCTGCTACCATTTGGAAAAGTCTTTCGGACCACCGGCGGCAGGTGGGCCAATCCCAGGTGATCGCCATTCTAGCTAGGTCTTCTTCGTGTTGGAACACCGCTGGAAACCAGGGTCTAGGAAAGTCAGGTTGGGCGAGCATTAGCCTAATAGCGAAGAAATACTCAGCCCAGGTTGCCTCACCCACGCCAATCTTTTTGCAAGTATCGCCCCGGGTTACGAAATTATGAGGATAGAACTTAGTACCTGGGGGCTTGTGTAGCGCGTGTGTAGAGTTGATCAGGTAGTCAGCGTTGATGGGGGGTTGAGGCTGCTGGTGTTGGTAGAGCGGGGCGGCGGGGGCGGGCGGTGGCGGTGGTGGAGTGGGCTGTGGAGCGGCCGGGACCGGAGCGTTAGCCGTCGGCTGTGTGGAGGAGGCGAGACGGGAAACCCCAGGAGGCACCCTCTCGGGGGCGCGGTGTGTAGGAGTCGGTGAGAATGAGGAGAACCCGGATCGAGGGGTTGAAGCTGGAGGCGGAGGCGAGTAGGGGCCTGGCACTGGAGTGTGTCTAGTTGGTCTTGCAGCTCGTTGCTCTAGAGCCGCCAGTCTGGCTTCTAGGCCGGAGAGACTGCCGGTGGCTGAGGCTGGGGTAGAGCCCGGAATGTCTAGGATGGACGCGGCATCAGAGCTGGAATCTTCTGAAGATGAAAGTGGTCGGCAGGATGAAACCTTCTTGCGTGATCTTAGCCCTCTCCGAGAAACCCCAGACGAGCCAGGGGGTCGTCCACGGCGTTTCCTAGTGGGGGGCGGCATGTTGGATGAGAGTGCTTCTTGTTGAAATTAGCTGTTGCCTGCTCGGGAGTCGGCGGGCGAGTGACGAATGCGCGGCTTGACCCAGGATCCACCCGGCGTCTCGTTAGCGAATTACAGATGTTAGCGGGCCAACATCCCCAATTAAGCATTTTGAGATAAGAAACATACAATTTCAGCCACTTTACACCATTGATTAGCCATAAGTAATTCTTGTTCTAAATATTTAAATGTCAAATGTGTCAACAAAAACTTGTTTGAAAGAAATATATAACCAATATCTGATTAACCCTACTCATTTTCTATTTCTACATATGTCATTAACCATAGGATATAAATAAAAACATGAATAAAATAAATATAACTGATTCTGGCTATGGCTCTAACACTAGTCTGAGTGCCTAGATTTGTCTAAATCTAATTGCACATCGCATAAGATGTGCTGATTATATTGATGTAAATGCAATGCTGGATAAAAGATTAATATCTTAATTTATTATATATATTTTTTTTAGTTGGTATTCTATGTTTCAAATAAGAGCTGAGATGAGCTGAAACTAGCACATTTCATAGCTGCACCCAGTGTATTAGCATTAGCCATGTGCTTCTCGCGGGTATGTTTTGCTCTGGCGCATCCCACAATGCACCGCGCCGCTGGAACCGGGATGTAGTCTATTGCATTAGTATCACTTTTTATTCCCCACATTGTTCTCCAGGACACAGCATGGATTCATGCAGGTGGCGCCCTCAACGGGCTAAATAATAACACATGACATATACGCACACCACCTGGTTTGACACTTCCCCCATTTATACAACCTCATTTATACACCTATAAACCAGATGGATTGGCCGAATGAGTTGGGTGTCGATCTCCCACTTTGGTTTATCCTGGGTAGCTGTTTTTTGGTTCCATGTAATTGGTGATGGGTACCCATTCTTGAAACAGTTAAATAAATTTAGTAGGAGTATATTTTGAACACACCTGTGCAGAAATTGTACATATGCCTTTAATCATCTACGATGTAATGAAAAGAACCGTCTGTAGCATTTAACTTTTTTTTTTTTTTAAATTGTCTTGTGTTTGATTAATATCATGGGAAACACAATTTTGGTTCCGTAATTTCCCCAGCACAGTAATGACACGTTACCGATAATGACACGTTACCGGTAACGATCGTTACCATGAAATCCTACAGCCTGGTTATGGTGCTGGCGGTCTGGTCTCCCAGTGGTGCAGCACTATAAAATCACCATCAGTGTGCACTATCACAATTCGGTACCCGTCCCGATATGACCTTAGATGTTGCTAGGACGTAAAACAACAAACAAACTGACCTTAGATGTTGTTAGGACGTAAAACAACAAAGCAAAGTATATCAGTCTAGAAGTACTGCTGTATACATAGCCATTACCAGCTATATATTTACAATCCCAAGGATTTTGGAGAAGGGCTTGAGGACCTGTATCGTGTGTGTTGTCGTGCTTTATTTCACCCTTTCTTAGGATCAGATTTTATATGGATTCGGGCCGGGAACCATTCATGCCCGGAGTCCTTTCTCCACTGGGACCTGCCTGAGGTCCATATATCGTATCTATTTACAGTGTCACTTGACGTAGTTACAGACTCGTCGACACATTAACCTGAACCTTAGGTTTATCGGGCGTGGACATGATGACAGTCTGCCTGGCAAATTGTAGTTGTAGTATGTATGTATATAGGGTTTGAACGTGACAACAGTCTGCCTGACAAATAGTAGTAGTAGAGGCAGTATGTGTATAGGGTATGAACCTGACGACAGTCTGCCTGCCAAATAGTAGTAGTAGTGGTAGTATGTAGGGTATGAACGTGATGACAGTCTGCCTGGCAAATAGTACTAGTAGTATGTGTGTATAGGGCATGAACGTGATGACAGTCTGCCTGACAAATAGTAGTAGTGGCAGTATGTATAAAGGGTATGAACGTGATGACAGTCTGCCTGACAAATAGTAGTAGTACCAGTATGTATATAGGGTATGAACGTGACGACAGTCTGCCTGGCAAATAGTACTGCCAAGGTGTGGAATGCCCAAACAGTAAAGGAACGACAAATTCCTGACCTAAAAACATACAAAAAATATCTGTGCAAAATAAGGCTAGGAACCCCCAACTAAGCTGCACCGCAAAGGGGCAGGTGATACATGTCACGGCCCACCAGCGAGACGCCCAATGGAAGGTAACCATACCAAAAGCACCCAGATAACACACCTCACAGCTGCGTACAAGCCTATGATATGTAAATAGGAGTAGGCTAGTCTAGAAATAAGAGTAGAAAAAATAAAGCACATATATGCCAAGAAAATCCAAAAAAATTAACATAGACTACTATAGTACTAACCAGACCAACCAACTATCTATCTGCTACTGAAATACAGGCAATCAAATACCTTATCAGCAGCTACTGTGTGATAAGACAACACCAACACTACAGCTGGCCAGCATTGAAAACAAGCCTGAATACCCAGGCTTATATGCTATGGACAGTATAAATACAGCCTCAATAAAAAAAAAAAAAAATATGTGTGTATAGGGTATGAACGTGATGACAGTCTGCCTGACAAATAGTAGTAGTGGCAGTATGTATAAAGGGTATGAACGTGATGACAGTCTGCCTGACAAATAGTAGTAGTGCCAGTATGTATATAGGGTATGTACATGATGACAGTCTGCCTGACAAATAGTAGTAGTGGCAGTATGTATATAGGGTATGAAAGTGATGACAGTCTGCCTGACAAATAGTAGTAGTAGTGGTAGCATGTATATAGGGTATGAATGTGACGACAGTCTGCCTGACAAATAGTAGTAGTAGTGGCAGTATGTATATAGGGTATGAACATGATGACAGTCTGCCTGACAAATAGTAGTAGTGGCAGTATGTATATAGGGTATGAACGTGATGACAGTGCCTGACAAATAGTAGTAGCAGTATGTGTATAGGGTATGAACGTGATGACAGTCTGCCTGACAAATAGTCGTAGTAGTATGTGTATATAGGGCGTGAGCGTGATGAGTCTGCCTGACAAATAGTCCTGGTATGTGTATATAAGGTGTGAGTGTGATGCCTGTCAAATAGTAGTAGTAGTAGTAGTATGTGTATAGGGTGTGAACATGACGACAGTCTGCCTGGCAAATAATAATAGTAGTAGTATGTAAGTACATAGGATGTGAACGTGATGACTGTCTACCTGGAAAATAGTAGTATGTATATAGGTTGTGAATGTGATGAGAGTCTGCCTGACAAATAGTAGTAGTGGTAGTGGTAGTAATAGTGGTAGTAGTAGCAGTAGTAGTAGTAGCAGCAGTAGTAGCAGTAGTAGCACTCGCAGCAGCAGCAGCAGTAGCAGTAGCAGCAGCAGCAGCAGAAACAGTATCTATTGGTGTCATCCTTACCGAATTGACAATCATCGCGTACAGCTCCTGTTTCAGTACGGTTGCAGCACGGTTGACGTAAGGTTGCAGGGTATTTTCAATTGAGTTAAATATCGACCGTATGCCGATATAGGGGTGGGTTTATGAACCTGTACACAACCTGTTTGTTACTCAAGTAATATCTACATACAGCTCGCCCATAGCAATAGCATTAGCAATAATGTTACTAATAAGACCTGTTTGGTAAGCCAAGTAATAGCGACATACAGCTTGCCCATAGCAATAGCGTTAGCAATAATGTTACTAATAAGACCTTTTTGGTAAGCCAAGTAATAGTGACATACAGCCCACCCATGGCAATAGCGTTAGTAATAATGTTACTAATAAAACCATTTTGGTAAGCCAAGTAATAGTGACATACAGCGCACCCATAGCAATAGCGTTAGTAATAATGTTACTAATAAGACCATTTTGGTAAGCCAAGTAATAGCGACATACAGCTCACCCATAGCAATAGCGTTAGCAATAATGTTACTAATAAGACGGTAAGCCAAGTAATAGCGACATACAGCTCGCCCATAGCAATAGCGTTAGCAATAATGTTACTAATAATAGCTTTTTTGGTAAGCCAAGTAATAGCGACATACAGCTCGCCCATAGCAATAGCGTTAGCAATAATGTTACTAATAAGACCATTTTGGTAAGCCAAGTAATAGCGACATACAGCTCACCCATAGCAATAGCGTTAGCAATAATGTTACTAATAAGACCTGTTTGGTAAGCCAAGTAATAGCGACATACAGCTCGCCCATAGCAATAGCGTTAGCAATAATGTTACTAATAAGAGCTTTTTTGGTAAGCCAAGTAATAGCAACATACAGCTCGCCCATAGCAATAGCGTTAGCAATAATGTTACTAATAAGACCTGTTTGGTAAGCCAAGTAATAGCGACATACAGCTCGCCTATAGCAATAGCGTTAGCAAGACTTTACTTATATTGTAATAACTAATGATATATGTAAATTGTGTTTTGTGTTCAAAGGTCAGTACGACGCTAACCCACACATGTGTTTTACATGGGTGGATTCAAGGTCATGTGGTGTGACACGTGACATATGCGGACTGTACTGTTTATTCTGCTGAATAAGTCTTTTGTCAGTGCCGAAGCACTGGTCTTTCAGTCATTTTTCCATTCAGGTTATTTACACAAAAGGTATATAGAATAGGTATACAATAACTGTTGAATACACAATTTGCAGCATCTAATACAATGAAATTCTCTAACCCAAAAGTTCTGTAGCCATATGGTAACAGTAGTGTCATATAACTAGATCAATATTATTAGTCAGATCAGTGTGAGTATTTACATGGTATTTACAATGTAAGCAGACATTATCTGTATTCATTTGGCTAAATTGTAGTCAGTTTTATGTAGGTCTGTTCAGTTGGAGTTACGGAAAGTGGTATATAAATGTATAGAAGAGAAAGAAAACAAATCCATAGGCAAGCGGTATATAAATGTTGAAGTATAGAAGAGAAAGAAAACAAATCCATGATGGCTCCTCTCTGCACTTTCATACTCATACTAGTGTAAACAACTGCCAATAGCTGGAGGTTTTTGTTTCTTGTTTTACATCCTAGCAACATCTCACGTCATATCAGGAGGGGCACCGACTTGTAACAGTACACACTCATGGTGACTTTATAGTGTTGCCCCACTGGGAAAACAGGCCGCTGGCACCATAGCCCCATTTCGCACTCAGTCACATTCTCCCCATGCTGAACTAACCAGTCATTGGCCTATCCTAATAATGCTGAGTGCCAGACTAGGTAGCGACAAGTATCAATTTTGTAAGTCATTCATTTGGCTTGACCAAAATTCGAACTCACAAACTACCGCACATGAAGCCTGCGCTCCTGGCAGATTAATCAGAAGTCAGATTTACCAGAGGTCATATTTACTGGAAGTTAGATTTATCAGAAGTCAAATTCATCGGAGGTAAAATTTACCCGAAGTCAGATTTATGAGGTGTCAGATTTATGAGGAGTCAGATTTATGAGGATGTCAGATTTATGAGGAGTCAAATTATGAGGAGTCAGATTTATGAGGAGTCAGAAGGCATGGGTAGGTTGATGGTATCAGGGAGCCTATGTAGGCGTGGATAGATTGATGGCATCAGGGAGCCTATGTAGGTGTGGCTAGATTGATGACATAAAGTGATGACATCACCAGGCTGTAGGATTTCAGATTTCATGGGCAACACTTTTTGGGTTCCGTGCCTGGTACTCATGGGAACCCGTGGGTAACTGTTTTTTGGTTCCGTAAAATTGGTGATGGGTACCCATTCTTGAAACAGTTAATTCAATTTAATATGAGTATATTTTAAACACAACTGTGCAGAAATTGTACATATATCTTTAATCATCTACAATGTAATGAAAACAACCATCCGTAGCATTTTATTTAATTATTAAAAAAAGATTGCCTTGTGTTTGATTAATATCCTGGGAAACGCAATTTCGGTTCCGTAGTTTCCCCAGCACGGTATCGACACGTTACCGGTAACAATCGTTACCGTGAAATCCTACAGCCTGCATCACGCCTACATCTGTGGATAGAGTGGGATAGTGGTTGGGGATGGGGGGTGGGTGGGGATGTTTTACATCTTGGCAACATCTTAGGTCATATCAACCAGTCATTGCCCTATCCTAATAATGCCTAGCGCCTGGCTAGGAATGGACAAGTATCGATTTTTAAGTCATTGGTTTGACTCGACCAGGGTTTGAACCGTGTATTCGAATCCCACGATCTCTGAAAACGGGAGACGGAAGCTCAACTCATTCGGCCATCCCATCTGGGTTTGAAAGGGAAGATGCAGAATGGTGGATTCTGCCTAGTAGGTGGGCGGTGTTGAGGGGTGTGTGTGTGTGTGGTCGAATTGGTGCGGGGGGGGGGGGGGAAGGAAGGGAGGAAGGAGGGAGGTGAGGATGAGACAACTATCACGTGTCCGTTGAAACGCCCGTTTGCCCAAGGCCTGTTGATATCGGGTTCTTCTAACGAGTTTCTCGCGTGACTGTTGCTGCAAATTGCAACTTGATATGCAAATGACGTGGTGCGCACCAGTTCTCTTAGCCCACTCACTGATGTGGCCGACTAAAACTCAATTTCTGCACCACAAGCCTAACTTGTAGGCACGCAATATTAGCAAAAGAACAAACAAATAACCAGCTATGTTTCAGTTTGCGGACGAATTGTTTCATGTATTTTTTGTCGTTGAGACTGACGAAGGCAATCAGGTAAGGCTGGTTAGTGAGGTGGGTGTCGGTTGGTGGCGCCACCAGTTGTAGTTGGAGCTAATGTTGAATGAGATATGTCGGGATACAGACAAGCTGGCTCGGATTGTCAGTGAGACACAAATCATTTCTGATATTTATACTTGTTTAAATCTCATACATCATATTCTATGTTCAAAATTTCGGTGTTACAGTGAATGAGGTTAGGAGCAGATGGCGAACATTTGGGTGATAATGTTAGGGAGCATTCCCTTACGCGCCTTTATACGCGCATAATGCTTATAGATCACATAGATATAGAGATCGCTATTCATGCTATGTCGATTTGATGACCCCCATTAGCACACTGGATCTAAAATTGAACGTGTCCGAGCCCTGTTGCTGTGTGTTCTGCCCCCATTTGTTGCTAGGCAGGTATCTGTGCATATTTACTCTCACCCACCACCCCACCCCAATCAGATGTTAGTGACAGCCATCGATGTCATGTGGGTCTGTAGTATTGGTGACCAATTCACTGTCAGCCGTCTGTGCAGTTAGTTGTGAGTGCTAGTACTAGTAGTAGTCCTACTAAATGGCTGGGTGTACTTACCCAGCGGTCCCGTGGTAACAAGTTACATTAAACAATAATACAAGTCCCGCTCCATTTGCACTCTTCCTGGTGCATGGAGGGAACATTCCTGTAATTAGTAACCGCATCTTAATATCTGGACATCATACCGCAATCCCGGTCACTGTGCATCATAACATTTACACATAGTTATTTCCATGTCACACAGCGAGTGGGCACACATTGCATCACTATTACATAATAATGGTCCCCAACTCCGTCGCCTGAGATATTGATATGATTCCAAGCTCGGCTTTCACAACCGAAAGACCATATACTTTTACAATGTGACTGAGTGGGATATCGAGTCATGGTGATGGTGGTCTGATTTCTCAGTGGGGCAGCACTATAAAGTCGCCATGAGTGTGCACTGTCACCATTTAAAATAGAACTTGCTTCACAGTAAAGTAAGGTGGGTAAAAAGAAATGGCCGAAACTCAAAACCATCGGTGAAAATGCAACTGTAATTATAATTTCATTTCCTTTATTATGATAACTGACACGGGGTTGGGGTAGGGTGAGGGGTGGTGACAGCAACAGTTTGTGTGAATCATTTGTAAATAATGAAAGACTGCAAGAGGAATGCCAAGGGCTTATTCCAACGAATTGACGTGGTGGCCGATTGTTTGAGTTGCCCCGAGTATACACCTACTCTGTGCTGCTCCCCATTTTTGCATGAACTACAGTGACTGGTGTTGTACATTATACAGCAGGAGCCACTCCCTTAATTCTACAGGATCGGTGCTGTGACTAATACAGCACTGATCAAACTTAGATTATTTAGACTGTCAATTCCAATAGTAAGATGGCTGGAAGACCAGTGCTCCGGCGCTGACAAATGTCATATTCAGATGAATAAATACCTTACCAAAAAACAAAAAAAAAGCCTCCAGTGAGGGAGATCGGGAGTTTGGCTCCCGGTCGAGTCAAACCAATGACTCACAAAATTGATACTTGTCGTTTCCTAGCTTGCCGCTCTGCATTAATAGGACAGGGCACGGACTGGTTAGCTCAGTGTCAGGATAATGTGGCTAAGCGAGCTATTGGATCATGGTGCTGGTGATGTGATTTCCCAGTGGGGCAGCACTATAAAGTTACCATGAGTGCGCATTGTCACAAGTCGGTACCCGTCCTGATATGACCTTAGATGTTGCCAGGATGTAAAACTCCAACAAACAACCAACCAACCAACGAATAAATGAATACATTTATCTGTTTACAAAAAAAAAACACCCACAAAAAACATTAAAACTAAGAAATGTGTGTCAGTAGTGAATATATCTGTCAACATGAACCGGCTGAATTATGCCGTATTGCGACAGCGTATGCCGACGTATCTGACATACGCTGTCATAAGGCAGGATTTTGAACGTGATCAAAATACTACTTATGCCAAACATACCCATAACTTGTCTCACTGTACACCAGCATACACCAGCGTACACCAACATGTTGACACAAAATCACATACGTCAGCATATGCTGACGCAATACGGCAGAGTGTGACAGGGGTTTAATGTCCATTCATGGCAGCCTATGCCCAAGAGAGTGGACTGCCGGCTTATGCCAGTACCGAGTACAGTCGACATCTGTCTGTTGTGGTCTTTGTTCACCAGGTATTGACCTGGCCTGATACCTGGTGCCCAGCAGGTAAAACGCTTATGGCGGCCTTAATGATGTGTGTCGATGTGTGTGTGTGTGTGTGTGCGGGGGTGGGGTACTCTGTACGACATGTAGAGCTGGTTGGTTTGTTGTTGGAGTTTTACGTCCTAGCAACATCTAACGTCAAATCATGACGGGTACTGACTTGCGACAGTGCATACTCATGGTGACTTTATAATGCTTCCCCATTGGGAGACCAGGCTTCTAGCACCATGACCTGATATCCCACTCAGTCACATTATCCTGACACTGAGCGAACTGGTCCGTGCCCTATCCTAATAATGCAGAGCGCCAGGCTAGGAAGTGACAAGTATCAATTTTTAAGTCATTGGTTTGACTCGATCAGGATTCGAACGCATGCGTTTGAATCCCACGATCTACTAAAACGGGAGACAGACTTTCAACTCATTCGGCCGTCCTGTCTGGTCGCTTCAGTAAGTAGGTAGCCATTTAGTAATAAAGCCATGCTACCGGATCTAGCGGTGGTGAGACTTGTCAACTTGGATGTTGGTTTGTTATTTCTACTGTGAGTTGTCAGGCTTCGGGACACCCGTGTTGTTTTATCAGACCAGCTTTGCAATTAACACATGGCAAGGGTTACGTCTCTTATTTATTTATTCAGTTTTAAATTTTTTTTTACTTGGTCAACTGATGAGTTTCATGGGAAATCCAAGTAGGGTTGATACAGATGGGGAATGGTATGGGAGAGGGGGGGGGGGATGGGAAAGGAGATAGGGAGATGGGGTGGGGTGGGGTGGGGTGGGGGGATGCAGATGCAGAGTGGAGACATACTTTTTGCGGGGTAAATAGAGTATTTACATAGTATTTAGAATGTAAGCAGGTAAGCAGTTAGTTATGTGAGTTTATGAATTATGTTGTTGGGGTGGGGTTTTTAATAATACACTGGACCATCTGTGACCAGTGAAGCAGCGGGACCAATCCTAGTGCATTTAGGTATTACATTTTACATTTTTAAAGTAAGTTTGTTATCACCACACAAAATATTGACCTTTCTTAGCACCTTGTTTACTCCCACCTCATCTCCACTCCAATCTCACTCCACCCTTCCGTCCTGATATCACCTTAGATGTTGCCACTTGGCGCGGTGGCCGAATTGCTAGAGCACAGGCCTCGCTTGCGGAAGGTCAAAAGTTTGGTTCCCAGTCGAGTCAAACCAATGGCTTATAAAATTGACACTTGTCACATCCTAGCCAGGTGCTCGGCATTATTATGATAGGGCAGGGACTGGTTGGCTCAGTGTCAGGATAATTGGATATCAGGTCATGGTGCTGGCGGCCTGGTCGGCATTATTATGATGGGGCAGGGACTGGTTGGCTCAGTGTCAGGATAATGGGATATCAGGTCATGGTGCTGGCAGCCTGGTCTCCCAGTGAGACAGCATTATTAAGTCACCATGAAGTGTGCCCTATCACAAGTCGGTACCCGTCCTGATATGACCTTAGATGTTGCCAGGGTGTAAAACTCCAACAATCAACCAACCTTCCCCACTACGCCCCATCCTTCTATGTCAATCACCACTCCATCCCATCCCCACCTTGTTCCCACTCATTCACCCTACCCCACCCTACCCCACCCTACCCCACCCTACCCTACCGCACCCCTACTCCTCCCTACCCTACGGGAACAAGTCACATATGTGCCCTTCGGACCACGCCCAGTCGCGACCTGTTGAGAGGCCGCCCCACGGGTCCACTTAGCCGTATTATCACCTTCCCACGGCGGGCAGTCTGCAGTCTACCGGAACTAAGCGGGACCGGAAGTGTCTGGACCGGGGTCCGCGTCCCGCGGGATGCCCGTCGACTTTGTTTGTCTTGATTATGTAGCAGTCACTCTACGACGACAAGCAGCGGCAACAGCCCTGCGACACCCACTCCCGGTTGTCGCTGATTTTCGCGCAGGTGTCGCGCAGGTGCCGCGCAGGTGCCGCCGCGACACCTCCGCGACACCTCCAGTTTCTCCACTCTTTCTCGACTGTCGCCGGGTTGTCGTGGGGATTTTGGACATGTTGAAAAACTTCTACGACAGCTGACGACAGCCGAGGTTGCGGCACTGTCGCGGCACTGTTGCGGCACTGTCGCACTGTCGCGGCACTGTCATGGCACTGTCACGGCACTGTCGCGGCACTGTCGCGGCACTGTCACGGCACTGTCACGGCACTGTCACGGCACTGTCACGGCACTGTCGTCTTGTCGTTAAGCTGTAGTTGCTTCTCTCTCCATGTATGTGTGTCTCTGTGTCTCTGGTGTCTATGTGGTGTTGTTGTCTATGTGTGTGTTCTATGTGTGTCCTGTGTGTGGTATGTGTGTCTATGTGTGTATCTGTGTCTGTGTCTGTGTGTGTGTCTCTGTGTGTGTCTCTGTGTGTGTGTCTCTGTGTTGTGTCTCTGTGTGTGTCTCTGTGTCTGTGTGTCTCTGTTTGTGCCTCACTCTGACTCTCAGTCTGACTCTGACTCTGACTCTCAGTCTGACTCTGACTCTCAGTCTGACTCTCACTCTCAGTCTGACTCTCACTCTACTCTCAGTCTGTCTCTCACTCTCAGTCTGACTCTGACTCTCAGTCTGACTCTCACTCTCAGTCTGACTCTGACTCTCAGTCTGTCTCTCACTCTCAGTCTGACTCTGACTCTCAGTCTGACTCTCACTCTCAGTCTCACTCTCACTCTCAGAGTGAGAGTGAGAGTCAGACTGAGAGTGAGAGTCAGACTGAGAGTGAGAGTCAGACTGAGAGTGAGAGTGAGAGTCAGACTGAGAGTGAGAGTCAGACTGAGAGTGAGAGTCAGAGTCAGACTGAGAGTGAGAGTGAGAGTCAGACTGAGAGTGAGAGTGAGGCACACACAGAGACACAGACACACACAGAGACACAGACACACACACAGACACAGACACACACACAGACACACACACACACAGACACAGACACACACACACAGACACACACACAGATACACATACACACACAGACACACACAGACACAGACACACACACAGAGACACACACACAGCCACACAAACACACACATAGACACACATAGACACAGACACACACATAGACACAGACACACACAGACACAGACACACACACATACACACACAGACACAGACACACACACACAGACACACACATGGACACACATAGACACACATAGACACAGACACACACATAGACAAAGACACACAGAGACACAGACACACATAGAGACACAGAGTCACACACACAGAGACACAGACACACACACAGACACACAGACACAGACACACACACAGAGACACAGACACACACACAGACACACACATAGACACACATTGACACATACACACACATAGACACAGACACACAGAGACACAGACACACACATAGAGACACACACAGAGACACAGAGTCACACACACTCAGACACAGACACACAGACACTGTCGTCCCGTCTGTTGTCCCGATGTCGTCCGGATGTCGTCCGATTGTCGTCCAACTTAGCCCGAATTTGCATAGGTCGTCGGGATTTCACAAAATCCCAGCCGCCGGGCTGTCGTCCCTACCTTGTCGTCGTAGTGTGACTGCTACATTACAGAAGAGTGTCGGGCGGCTATTCCAAACGTCGGCTAGCACGCCAGACTGAGCTGTCTACCCCCCACCCCCCTCCCACACACACACATTGTACATGCGTCGAACCGGGTGCAGTGGCCTAATCGGTAGTGCGCGGGCCTCGTGTGCGGAAGGTTGGGAGTGCGGTTCCCCGTGGACTCAAACCAATGACTTTAAAATTTATACTTGTCGCTTCCCAGCCTGACGCTCGGCATTAATAGGATAGGGCAAGGACTAACTAGTTAGTGGAGTGTCAGGATATTGTGACTGAGTCAGATATCGGATCATGGTGCCAGTAGCCTGATTTCCCAGTGGGGCTGCATTATAAAGTCGTCATGAATTCGCACTGTCACAAGTCGGTACCCGTCCTTATATGACCTTAGATGTTGCTAGGACGTAAAAGAACAACAAACAAGCAAACAGACGTCGAACCCCTCCATGTGCCTGATCGAGTCCTACTGTTTGAACTAGGAGACCTGTGTCCTGCAATAGGTGTGTATCACCCGATGACCAGTGGCGTATCTACAGAAAATAGCGCCTATGGCAAGCACTGAAATTGCACATCCCCCTCCTCCCCTTCGAGTGTCACCCATGGCACGTGCAATACCTTCCATACCCTAGGTACGCCACTGCCCATGACATTAGTCCAGTGACTATGTTGCTGTCCGTGTATTGTCATTGGTTTGACTCGACAGGAATCGAACTACCAACCTTCCACACTGAAAGCCTGCGCTCTGCCGATTCAGCCACCGCGTCCGGTCCCCCGCCATGGTGTGACCTTGGATTTCGTTAGGACGTAAACCCAACCCACCTCCCAACAAACAAAGCCGCTCCACCTGCCCCCTACCGGGTGTTGTAACGCGTGGGGACCTTTTTGTCTGCTCGCGCATGCGTGGTGGCTGGAGGAGGCAGTAAACTAATACTCCATTCACAGCCGCCATGTAATTGCCGCGGTTGCCTGCTGCTGCTGCTGCTGCTGCTGCTGCTGCTGTTGCTGCTGCTGCTGCTGCTGCTGCTGCTGCTGCTGCTGCTGCTGCTGCTGCTGGTGGTGGTCAGGCAAGTCGTTTACCCGCTCCCTGGCACGGTGGCCTAATCGGTAGAGTGCCGGCTTCGCGTGCGAAAGGTCGGGAGTTTGGGTTCCCAGTCGAGTCAAACTAATGACTTACAAAATTGACACTTGTCGCTACCTAGCCTGGTGCTCGGCATTAATAGGATAGGCCAAGTACTGGTTAGCTCCATATCAGGATAATGTGACGGTGGGGAATCTGGTCATGGTGCTGGAGGCCTGGTCTCCCAGTGGCGCAGCACTATAGTCACCATGAGTGTGCATTGTCATAAATCAGTGCCCATCCTGATATAACCTTAAATATTGCCAGGTTGTAAAACCCCAACAAACATTTAGAACAGCTGAGAGTGTTGATTGTGCTTTCTGCCACATACAATAATGTTGCGCATTGTCACAAGTTCTGGGATGACCTTGGATGTTGCTAGGATCTAAAACAACAGCTAAGTACCATTACCCTACAACCTGTATGTTGAGTGTTGCGATGTGACTGGTGCCTGGTGGCTTCCAGCTCTGCTAAAAGCCGCTCTGGTATGTGAGGTTTGCGTGACGTTGACCCTACCTCAATGGGGATTGGGGGTGAGGGGGTGCAGGGTTGCCAACCCTTACGGTTTTGCCGTAAAGTGTACAATATTTTATGTCCCCATCATCACCTTATGCCGATCTTCTGGTTTTTCATTTTCCAAAATTATATAAATCTTAAGATTTTAACATTTATCTGGGGGAGTACCCTCAGACCACCCCCCGCCCCCCAAGATCTTGTGGTTTTTCATTTTCAAATGTTGGCAACCCTGGGGGTGGGGGAAGGCAGGCACTGCATGACTTGATGTAAATCCGTGGCTGTTCTTAAAGTTGCATAGACCGATCGTTTTGAATTTCTGTATTTTTTCTGAGATAAATATATTAGATCGATCACTAGTATCTACTTTACATTAGTTCAAGTTACTTTTATTTTAAATGGTGAACTTTTGAGATATTTTGAGTGCAAACATGGAAAATTAGTTTTGGTAAGCTTGCCAAAACTCTGACACCATAGACTTCTACAGTAACAGGTTCTGTTAAATTGACTCAGTATTGCCTTCTACGCAGAAACAAATGCTTAATAAGTGCATCAGTATCTAAGTTAGATATGTAAAATCAAATCTAGATAATTGGTTTGGTTTTGAAAATGTTATATTTCATCAGACTATGCATTTTGTGGGATACATTTTGTGGGATAGATTAAATACATGTAGTATTTAACCTACTACCCCCCTCCCCCCCCCACCAAAAAAAAGCAAAATTATTAACAATGTAACATGGAAATGTGGTATGTGGTACACAAAAAGGAAAGTTTCTTTTATTTACCGACACATCTAGAGCACATGGATTTTTATCATCGGCTGTTGGACGTCAATCATATGGTCATTCTGACATATTTCTTTGTAGAAAACCCGCTGCTGCCATCTAGGCTACTCTTTTTGATAAACAGCAAGGGGTCTTTTGTACGTACTTTCCCACATACAGGACAACACATACTACACCCTTTGATGAACTAGTTGTGGACCACTGGTTGGAACGGAAAATAGCCCAAACTGCAAATAGGTCCACTGAGCAGGATCAATCGGATGACCCAAACCTAGCCTGAGCTACATCCCGCTCCCTCGTATGTGGTACACAGGTTTAGAGAACGACCCATATATATTTCTTTTTATAACAAAGGAAAGTTAATGAGGAAAGAGTAACGCGATGTTGGTAATGTCATAGGGGTGGTTTGGGGTATATTTTAGGGGATCTGTGGGGGGAGGGGGATGTGGAATTGAGTTGGGGTTTTACATCCTGACAATGGGTACCGACTTGTGACAGTGTGCACTCATGGTGACTTTATAGTGCTGCCACACTGGAAGACCAGCCTGCCAGCACCATGGCCTGATATCCAACCCAGTCACATTATCCTGACACTGAGCCAACCAGTCCTTGCCCTATGCTAATAATTCTGAGCGCCTGGCTAGAAAGTGACAGGTATAATTTGTTATATCATTGGTTTGACTCGACCATGGTTCAAACCCGGGGGTTTGAATCCTATAATCTACCAAAACGGGAGATGGACGCTCAACTCATTTGGCCATCCCATCTGTTCACTTCTTATCAGAATGGGTACCAGTCCATGTCCTATCCTACTAATGCCGAGCGCCTGGCTAGGAAACGACAAGTATATATTGTTAAGTCATTGGTTTGACTCGACCAGGTTTCGGATCGCCTGATCTCCCAAAACAGAGACGGACGCTCAACTCATTCGGCCACGCGTCTGGTGTGGAAGGGTTATTGATTTGTTTGGATTAAGGCCTGACTATAACAGCAAACACACCTCTCGGGGAGGCAGAGAACAGATAGAGGGAGAGACGCAGAGAGAGAGATAGAAATAGATAAACAGATATAGAGATACAGAATCAGGGAGAAACAGAGAGAGAGATATATAGAAATACATAAAACAACGTAGAGATATAGAATCAGGGAGAAACAGAGATATATATAGAAATAGATAAACCGACGTAGAGATACAGAATCAGGGAGAAACAGAGATATGTATAGAAATATATAAACAGATGCAGAGATAGAGAATCAGGGAGAAACGGAGAGCTATAGAAATAGATAAACAGACATAAGAGCTACAGAATCAGGGAGAAACGGAGAGCTATAGAAATAGATAAACAGATGTAGAGATACAGAATCAGGGAGAAACAGAGAGAGACATAGGAATAGAGATAGAAATAGATAAACAGACATAGAGATACAGAATCAGGGAGAAACGGAGAGCTATAGAAATAGATAAACAGATGTAGAGATACAGAATCAGGGAGAAACAGAGAGAGATATAGAAATAGAGATAGAGATAGAAATAAATAAACAGACATTGAGATACAGAAACAGGGAGAAATAGAGAGAGATACAGAAATAGAGATAGAGATATATAAACAGACCTAGAGATACAGAATCAGGGAGAAACAGAGATATATAGAAATAGATAAACAGACATAGAGATACAGGAACAGGGAGAAACAGAGAGAGAGAAACCTAGATAAACAGACGTGTGGAGATACATATAGAGATAGAGAGACAGAGATACAGAGAGAGACATAGAGAAAGACAGAAATAGAGACAGAGATAGAGATAGAAAGATAGAAATAGTCAGACAGAAAGACAGAGATACCGAGAGAGAGATACAGAGAGAAATAGGGAAAGACAGAGCCTGAGAGATACTGACAGAGTAAGAGAGCAGAAATAGGACAGACATACATCTGTAAGTTAATCTGTAAGTTAATAGAACGACAGAGAGATACTGAGAGAGTAACAGATACAGCAAAACAAAGACAGATAGACAGAAATGGAGACAGAAGAAAACAATCAACCGTCATATTTAATCGTATAAACACAGACAACATGGCTATATTAAAAAGATCGCATTATATTTTTCTTAAATTAAGAAGATACAAATACATTTCAATGTACCTTTTTTACTTTGTAGGCTGGAACAAATGACATTGAAAAATGTTTAAAAAAATAAAATAAAAAAACGTCTCATTTTTCTACAACCGACGTGAAGGCTGAATGCGTTGAGCATCAGCTTCCTGTGTGACGGGTCATGGTGTAAAGTCCAATGCTCGAATCTGTGGCTGTGTAGGCAGGCTATGGTGAAATCAATACAGACAAAGAGAAAGGAAGAGTATAAAGTGTCAAGAAGAAGAGAGAGTCCAGCCCGCTGGTTTATTATTTATATGGTTACATGGGTTCATTGTAGAGTATCACCCCACCCCTTTCCCCCAATGGCAAACAAGCATTCTTGGCCCTACCAATAGGGATCAGGGCGCGGTGGCCGAATCAGTAGAGCACAGGCCTCGCGTGCGGGAGTTCGCGAGATCTACCAAAACCAGAGACGGATGCTCAACTCATTCGGCCATCCCGCCTGGTTCTACATTTGATCTTACATATCTAACTTAGATACGGGTGCACTCATTAAGCATTTATTGCTGTGTGGAAAGGACTACTAACTCAGTGTAATAGAACCTGTCACTGCTGTAGTCCACCATTTTAACATGCATGTAAAATTAAAGTTGAATGGGTGCTTGTTTTCGTCATTGGACAGCTATGAAGCTGGTTTGATATATATATCTTAATTTTGTTTATGTTAGTTTCTGTGCTAATTCTGCATGTCTCTTATCGTTTGTTCTTTTAGAAAACGTTGATTTATTAAGATCTTTTGTCAATCTTGCTATTTGGGGTTGTTTGTTCCAGGCTTGGGCGGCCATAGCAAATGTACTCCTTTCATGGATTTTTGTGTTGCTTATGGCTTCCTTCAGGACTGGGGCGTCCATGTGCCTGGTATTTCTTGGCGCAGTCACAGTGTGATCTGGCTGTGTTGTGTAGTGGTGAGCAAGTAATTTAAGGTGGAGTTCCCTCCTGCTTGCTAATACTGTTGCGTTGCATTTTAGGTGTAGGTCTACTGTTGGGTACTTGAAGGCATATTTTAAGGGCTCTATTATGGAGTACTTGTAGCTTGTTTCGGAGGCTTGTGTTTCCCCCGATATATATTACGTCCCCAAAGTCGGAGTATAGGAGGATCTTAAAATATATTTAAATATCTCCAAAGTGAACCCGTAAAAATAAAATACGCTAAACTAAAGAAGAGTAGATTATAATAATCAACCTATTATATTATCTTACAAAAAATGGCAGAAACCGTTAAGACCATGAGATTATGCAACTTTAATGATAAGGCATTGTAGAATGCTTGCGAGACCTGACTTCTTTTGTTTAATGTGGGAATTCAATTAAAGTTACAGAGTCCGATGGTTTTGAGTTCCTCTCATTTTCTAAGATAAATAAATATATTAGGTTTATCGTTTTAATCTCCCTTACTTTAGTTTGAAGTAACTTATTTTAAATAGCTAACTTTGGAGATATTTGAAGTGCAACCATCCAAAAGTAATTTTGGCAAGCATGCTAAATTGTGTTGTTGTGTGGGTGGGTTTTTTGGGGTGGTTAGTATGAAGTGAGGCTCTAGTATGGAAGTGAGGCTCAGTATGTGGCTCCAGTATAAATGGATACTTCTAAGGCACAGAGTTGGTGAAATGGGGAGAATGCAAAAAGACAAGATGGCGGCCGCAGAACGCCGTCGATTTCACTTTTAAATCTGATAAACTAGATATTATATTATATTTTTCAATCAAGGTAGGGTAAATAATAAACAGATGTAAAGAATAAATGTTGCTTCTTAGATTGTTAAATTAGGCCCTCAATTCTTTGACCCGCATTTTCGCCAGCTTTTACATAAGGCTGGTTTGCACCCCTACTGCAGCAGTACGGGGTGAATCTTGTACCTAGCTAAAACTCTGACACCATAGGCTTCTGCAGTAACATATTCTATTCAATTGCCTAAGTATTCCCTTCTGTGTGGTGACAAATGTTTAATACCGTATTCTCATGGGTTAATGCCCATGTGTGTTTTAACACCCACCCTCAACTTGCCCACCCTTTAAACTCCCACGCCTACCCCCCCCCCCTCCACCTCACACACACATCAGTGATTTGCCAATTTAAATATCCAGGGCGTTAACCCATACAAATAAGGCAAGTGCACCAGTATCTAAGTTAGATATGTAGAATCAAATCTAGATAATCTTTTTGGTTTTGAAAATTTGATGTTTTCATCGGACTATGCAGCTTTAAGTGTTACTTTTGGCTAACGCTATGGGAATATGACTGTAATGTAATACGTAGCTGTTCAGCAGTTCTAAGGAGGTTTTAAAATTGTGTTTTCTTTTATTCCAATGAAGTCTAAAATACATTGTCGGGGTGCACCTTACACCTGGATCTTGTATCTGCGTCATAGCCAACAGAGACAAAGAGGTTTACCTTAGTTATCTCCATTTTAAGTTCTCAACCTATCAATCATATCGTCATATCCTTATCTCCTTACATCCTAACCGGGCGCGGTGACCGAATCTGTAGAGCGCAGCCCTCACGTGCGGGAAATTGGGAGTTTGATTAACGGTCAAGTCAAACCAATGACTTTTAAAATTGATACTTTTCGCTTCCTAGCCAGGCGCTCGGCATTATTTGGCTAGGGCAAGGACTGGTTGGCTCAGTGTCCGGATAATGTGACTGAGTGGGATATCGAGGCATGGTGCTGGCGGCCTGATTTCCCAGTGGGGCAGCGCTTTAAAGTCGCCATGAGTGCGCACTGTCACAAGTCGGTACCTGACCTTAGATGTTGCCAGGATGTAAAACTTCAACAACCGACCAACCAGACATCCTGAGTTCCATTCTCTCCATCTCTCTACATGTGGCAGGACCGGACGCGGTGGCCGGATCGGTTACAATGCAGGCTTCCCATCTGGAAGGTTGGCTGTTCAGTTCCCGGTCGAATCAAACCAATGATTTACAAAATTGATACTTGTCACTACCTAGCCTGGCACCCAGCATTACTGGAATAGGACAAGGCCTGGTTAGCTCAGTAACAGGATGATGTGTCTGAGTATGGGAAACTGGGTCATACTGCCGGTGGCCTGGTTTCTCAGTGCGGCAGCACTATAAAGACACCATGAGTGTGCACTGTCACTAGTCAGTACCCATCCTCATATGACAAATAGATGTTGCCAAGACGTAAAAGAAATCTTTCGTCTTTGACATTGTCCCGTCCTTTTTTTTATGTTGCCTAATTCCTGTGGCCAGTCCCGACCCTTTCTTGTGATCATGGCCACTCCCACCCTCAAGCTTCTGATGGTCTCTGAGGGCCTCTTACCTGCCGCAGGCCTATAACCTTCGCTAACCTTTTCAAAGCTTCCTCTGACTTCAGCCATATTTCCCTAGTAAAGGCTTCTGAACCTTCTGCTATGCTACTTGGCAATTTTGGATATGGGTCGTGTCTCCGAAACCTTTTACAACTTTTGTGACATGGAAATCGAAAGTGAAAATATTCCAAATAATAGCCGGAAACATTCCAAATGATAAAAGAATACAGATTCTTATGAAAGTTTAGATGTGCATATGTCCAGAGTTGCAATTTTTTTTCTTCACCTTTTGATTTTGATCTTATGCAAGTTGAGAAAGCTATTAAAATTAAATGTGTAAGTTTGTAACATCCGTCCATAACATCATATAATATTTTTGGATGCTCGGCCGCATGAACACCAGATAATACTACAGAACTCTTCCCCTTCATTTCACCTGTGATGCAATCATCCTAAATCAATATAATTAACTCTGGAACCAGTACTTAAAAGAGAAAGGAACACAAGTCACACAGATGAACAGTGAATAAGTTGTGCTTTATTGGCATCAACCCCTGTCCACCTACCTGTGACCTATCACCTTCACTCCTTACCTGTTGTCCACACTATGTCTCATTACCTTACTTCTATATAGGAAGCAGTGCCTACAGCCCTTGGAACTGGGGTCTCTTGGGTGTTGCACTCAACTCAATTTGGAATATGTGAATTTGGATAGCATTAGACAGGGTGTCTGTGGTCCTGCTCTAGAGTAGGTGTGTCTCACTCAAGAGCCAGGAGTAGAGTGGTCACTCTCCAGTGAGACTGAAGCAGTGTCCTGAATAATTAGTTAAATCTCAGTATCAGGCTAGTGTGGTCAGAAGGCCAAGGTAGCGCAGGTGACTGGGCAGTCCCACAGTCAGCCAATCAGGCGGCCCCACAGCTGGGGGTGGGAGCCAACCCCCAGTGGAGGTGGCTGTCACTCAATTCAGCTGCAGGGGGTGCCCTGAGTGCATATGCAAATGAGGCTGAAGGTGGGCCTTCCCCATGGTCGTGGGTGAATAGGTAGTTGTATACAGTTACAGATATGTATATATATATTCAAAATGTCCTTTTTCTCCAATTGCATTCTTTATGAACACATAGAAACATTTCAATAATCATGTACTGTCTCTTTTATAGGAACATCTCTTCATTAACTCCAAGCAGCATATATAACATATATTTCACATCATTCATTATCATGTACAATGGGAGTGGGATTCTATTGCTTTTAGTTTACATAACCTTGTTCCCACTCTGTCGTCCAAGACTAATAATGCTCTCTGACAATATATAATTCTTAACCGAAAATCCGTATATTTTTACAATCAGTTTTACAAACATCCACAACATCATTTTAGCATGCACAATAAATTCAAACAAGATGTTATTAATTACAGTTAAGCCAAAAGAATTGTTTCTTACAAGAAAAAGTTTAAACTCAATCGGATTATGCAACTTTAAGGTGATAATATTTAATGGTCTGGTGGGCTCATGGATTTTAGTATCTTGTTAGTCGTTATTGGAAGTGTTTCCTTGTATTACATTGTTTTACACTGACCTCATATGCTTCATGCTATTTTATTTGCTTTTTCGGAATAATTACCATATTTTCACGAGTTAACGCCCGTGGCGTTTAAATTGGCAAATCACTGATGTGGGGGTGGGGTGGGCATTTACCCACACATGGGTGTTTAAGGGGCGGATGTTTGCGAAATATTGGCCAAGTCGGGGTGGGCGTTAAACCACACATGGGTGTTAACCCGCAAGAATACGGTACAATCATTTTGCTGAGGTTACTTATGCATGATCGTATTTGCACTGAGATTTTTGGCCACGTCCTTCTTTATGGATGATTTCCTACAACACGATGGATTGATTATAGTCTTCTTTTTATGTAGCATGTGGTTTAAATCAAGAGCAGTGCAGTGCTGCCACTTTATACTTTTTTGAACGTATTATATATATTTCAAGGAAAAACTACTTATTATACTTTTTTTCAGGTGTAAATACTTTTTTGTACTTTTTTCTGAAAAGAAATTTCTAATCTGGTAATTGAAAACTCTTTAGACTCAGAATTAGGAATTTGATGAGATTGAGAGATGTGCTTAGCTCATCTCTTTGCAGGAGTTGTGTGCCAACCCACACTTCTGCCATTCAGGGACTCGTGTCCTAACAATTAGCCGATCTAGGTTCCCTGGTACAATCAACTTTCCGTCCTTCCTGTGTATGTAGTATTTCACCTGTGGAGGTGAGTGCACCTCGCTACACTTGCTAGTCACTTCAATGTGGCCATATTGGATGATACTGGACGTGGTGTGGTTTGTAATTGGCTTTTTTCGCCGGTTCTGCTCTTTGTCTGTTCATGTCTCAGTGGGGTTTTCTGTCTTGGTCACATTTGAAATCATATTATAATGGTACCAGATGGGATGACCAAATGAGTTGAGCTTCCATCTCCCATTTTGGTATATCGTGGGATTCAAACGCTGGTCGAGTCCAACCAATGACTTAACAATTTATACCTATCGCTTCCTAGCCAGGTACGCATCCTGATATGACCTTAGATGTTGCCAGGTCGTATAACTCAATCAATCAAACAACAAACAACAAACAAACAAACAAGCCTGTGGAAGGTGTGAGATTTGGGTGTGGCGGGTGTGCGCCCTGTGAGTGGGTGTGGAGTCTGGTATGTGACTGGGTGTGGAGCCTGTCACTGGGTGTTTTCTTGAAGATTTATACTGCATATCATGGATAAATCTGAATAGTCTTGTTTTCACCATTAGACAGTTTGTCGATAGAAAGCCCGAGCCTACACTTTTACTGCCCTAAGGGATTTTTAACCTCCCACACCACATAGACATGGTATGAGAGCGACTGGCCTTTGATGACGCTATAAGTTATACACAGCGGTGGAAATCCAAATTGCCAGAGGTGATGACATGGGGAATAGAGTGGAGTCTGGTACATGACTGGGTGTGGAGTCTGTGACTGGGTGTGGGGTCTGGTATGTGACTGGGTGTAGGGTCTGTGACTGGGTGTGTTGGAACAGTAGACTCAGTCGCGATACACAAGTACCAAGTGACAAACAGACAGGCTCTAAATACACACAGACTTTCTGTGGCAGATAGTCCTTGGACACTCACCCTTCAAGGGGCGTAATCCATTAATCAACTCGGGTCACCCAAGCCACTTGTTGGCGCATGCGCACATCCTACAGACTCGGGTTGAATAAACGAGACGCTTTTCTATGCTCGGAGTGGAAAAAATAGTGGCTTAATCCAAAACTTGTTCATTTTTCTTCTTCTCAAATAACCGATATAAATACAGCAAAATAGATATAAAGTAATTTTTGATTGCATAGTTTAGTTATATTTCCATTTTCTCTAATCTCTAAAAAATTTTGTTGTTAAACACACATTAAAAAAACGCATAGGACTTGTACTGCTACAGGACGGTACCAGCACAAATATGACATCATCGCTCCTAGCCAACCCCAGCCAAGATGTGGTTACTGGGGTCGGGACATTTTGCACACGGCACTTGTATTCGTCGACTTCACTCGCGGTGTTCGATTTGAGGCATTCTCGCCCGGGTCGTGTTAATCGAATACGCGCCATAGTGTTCGGAGGCTGCGTTGCCTGGCTACTCCCACCCCACACCCACCCCCACCCCCTACCCCTACCCCTGCGCCTCCTGGGGGCCTGTCTGGACAGCACAATGGATGCAGGGACGCTCTGCACCCACGTCCCCTTCACCGTCTGAGCCAATCGATCTTCTCTGCAGCATTTAAATGAGTGAATTTGTCGGTATTGATTGAGAAGTTCAGGCCAGAGTACCTCTACACCGCTACACCACTCCACCCTGTATTTCTAAGTAAACTTTGAGGGACAGTGGGTAGGTGGGTGTTTTGTACACGCTGCCAGTTCCAGACAGTGCAGTGTGGGGGTCACAGCTGTAGGGTCAACCACTTTGTCTTTGCATACAGCCCAACTGCTTGTATCTGACAAGGGAATCTCCATTTTCTTTATTTTTGTTGTTTGTTATGGTACACAAATATTGTCTTGTTGATATAGCAGGGCGTTCCTATCCCATCACCACGGTCCTACTTCGACATTGGTTTCGCTTTTTACCAGAGTGGGTGACCAAATGTGTTGAGCGCCCGCTTCCTTTGTGGCAGGTCATGGGATTCGAATCTGTGTGTTTCAAACGCTGGCCGAGTCAAATCCATCACTTAAAAAATTATACTTGGCGTTACCTCGCCTGGCACTGGGAATATGATATCAAGTTAAGCTATCATTTGACACATATTTGCACGGTCTGTACAGGGCCTGCAAAGTCTTGAACTTTGTTTGCCCCATTTCAAGGCATTGAAAACCCTTGAATTTAAACTATTTTGGGTAATTGGTCTTGAAAACCCTTGAATTCCATTAAACCGTCCCCAGTCATCTAAATTAGTCCAAAATCGTCATTCGCCATTCGCCATTGTTTCCCCCCCACTGAAATCTAGATGAAAATAGTCTTGAATTCCTATCAAAACAACCTCGAAAGGCCTTGAAATAGCCTTGAATTCCATAACGTCACACGTACAGACCCTGTATTTGGCCATTTCATAATTGTGTGTAAGTTTTTATATTCAATGAATACATTTTTTTTTAAATAGGAAAACTCAAGGGACAGAATGCATTCAACTCACTTTTTGCCATGAACATGGATGACCTTTGCTGTCAATGCAGATTAAAACCACCATCAATCAATCAATCAATCAGTCAAGTTCTGGAAGGGACGTCACGGTGCTAATTGGCTTTGTCCACATATATAGGCTCCCACTAGTCCTTATTTAAGTTTCATGCATCCATTATAAGGCCGGACGCAGTGGCTGAATCAGTACGAGATACAGGCTTCCTGAACCAGACGGGATGGCCGAATGAGTTAGAGCGTCTGTCTCCCGTGTTGCTAACCCATGGGATCGTGGGTTCGATCCCTGGTCGAGTTAAACCAATGACTTAAAAATTGATAATTGTCGCTTCCTAGCCAGGCACTCCGCGTTATTATTAGGATAGGGCAAGGACTGGTTGGCTCAGTGTGAGGATAATGTGACTGAGTGGGATATCAAGTCATGGTGCTGGTGGCCTGGTCTCCCAGTGGGCAGCACAATAAAGTGGCCATGAGTGCGCACTGTCACAAGTAGGTACCCGTCGTGATATGACCTTAGATGTTGCTAGGACGTAAAACAAACAAACAAAACAGGCTTCCTGTGTGGAAGGTCAGGAATTTGAATTCCAGTCGAGTCAAACCCAATACTTACAAAACTGATACTTGTCGCTACCTACCCTGGTGCTTGGCATTACTAGGACAGATTAAAGTTGCATGGTCCGATGGCACTTGCATTTTTGTCTTATTTTTGAGATAAATATATCAAATTGATCGTTACAAGCTACTAATCATTAGTCCGGAGTGATTTTGATTAAAGATGATTAGTTTTGAAGTAATATGAGCTGAAAGAACCAAAAATAATTTCGACAAGCTTGTCAAAAGTCCTGTGGCTATGACCCAGATGGTCGTCTCGCGGTGACCACGTGATGTGAGATGACCTGGAACCTTACAGGGCTGTAGGTAGGTATTTCTGTTTGGGTTGGTAACATTCTGGGACTGGATTAGTGCCATAGGCCCATATGGCACTAGGGTTTTTAACTAAATATAATGTGTGTCTGTTGTCTGCTTGTGTCTGTCTATGTATGTCTGTATGTATCTGTGTGTGTGTATTTCTGTGTTTCTCTGTATGTGTATGTATGTATGTATGTATGTATGTATGTATGTATGTGTGTGTATGTATGTGTGTGTGTCTGCCTCTATCTGTGTGCGTCTGTCTATGTGTCTCTGTCTGTGTGTGTCTCTCTCTGCAAAGTCAGGTCGGGTGTATGTGTGTCTGTGTATGTCAGGTGTGTGCATGTCTGTGTGTTTCTGTGTCTGTGTGTGCTGTCTATGCATGTGTCATGGGGGTGATGAAAATGGGAAATACCGTGCCTAGAGTGGGACTCGAACCCACATCTCTTTGCATTCCGGGCCAGTGTGCTAACCATTACACCACCTAGGCTCCCTGATATCAATACACTCCCCACGCCTACCTGTCTATGTGGTTACTTGCCTGAGAGGTCAGTGCAGACCACTACACTCGTCCCCCTGGAATTGTAAGTCTTGTAATGCTTACAATTACATACATACAGGCAATGCACTAACACATACATACACAGGGTAGGTTCAACAACCATACAGCGCAAAGCTTGTACAGGATCCTGGTCACGGCAACCAGTGTCATGGGGGTGATGAAAATGGGAAATACTGCGCCTAGAGCGGGACTCGAACCCACATCTCTTTGCATTCCGGGCCAGTGTGCTAACCATTACACCACCTAGGCTCCCTGATATCAATACACTCCCCACGCCTACCTGTCTATGTGGCTACTTGCCTGAGAGGTCAGTGCAGACCACTACACTTGTATGTCTGTGTGTGTCTATCTATGTGTGTCTGTGTGTGTGTGAATATGTGTGTGTATATTTATGTGTGGTAATGTATGTGTGTATGTGCATCTGTGTGTATATCTGTGGGTATGTATGTGTGTGGCTGCCTCTGTCTGTGTGTGTCTCTCTCTTTGCAAAGTCAGGTCGGGTGTATGTGTGTCTGTGTATGTATGTGTGTGTATGGGTGTGTATGGGTGTGTATGTCTGTATGTGTGTGTGTCTGTGTGTATGTATGTGTGTGCGTGTATGTGTGTGTCTGCCTCTGTCTGTGTGCGGCTGTCTATGTGTATGTGTGTGTGTGTCTATCTCTGCAAAGTCATGTCGGGTGTATGTGTCTCTGTGTATGTCAGGTGTGTGCATGTATGTGTGTCTGTGTGTGCTGTCTATGCATGTCTGTCTGTGTCTATCTGTGTGTCTGTCTGTGTGTATATATATATATGGGTGGTAATGTGTGTGTATGTGTGTATGCATGTGTGTATGTTAGTGTGTGTCTGTATGTATATGTATGTGTGTGTGTCTGTGTGTGTATGTCTATGTGTGTATGTCTCTGCATGTCTGTCTGTGTGTATGTCTGTATGTGTCTGTCTGGGGGTGTCTGTGTGTGTGTGTGTGTGGCTGGCTCTCTCTCTGCAAAGTCAGGTTGGGTGTATGTGTGTCTGTGTATGTCGGGTGTGTGCATGTGTGTGTGTTTCTGTGTATGTGTGTGCTGTCTGTGCATGTCTGTCTGTGTGTGCCTATCTATGGGTGTCTGTCTGTGTGTGTATGTCTTGTGTGTGTATGTCTTGTGTGTGTATGTCTGTGTGTGTATGTCTGTGTGTATGTCTGTCTCTGTGTCTCTGTAAAGTCAGGTCAGGAAACACACAGACACATACACACACATCCACCTCATATCCCCTTCCCCTCTATGACCCTGCACAGCAGGCCTACTTGGTTGGGGGGGCTAATGGGGTCACGAGATTGGCCTAATTGGTTAATGGCCTTCCTGCATAATGGGTGTTTCAAACTGAGTGTTCAAAGGGGTGAGGTTATAAACTCACTGGTTCTTCTGTATATACTGTCCCAAATCATTAGCTAATGCACCAGTATCTAAGTTGGATATATAGCATCAAATGTAAGTAGTTGTTTTAATTTTGACAAAATTATATTTCATCGGACCATGCAACTTTAAGGAGTGGTTAGTTCAGTATCAGGATAATGTGACAATGTGGGAAATCGGGTCATGGTGCTGGGCATCTGGTCTCCCATTAGGGCAGCACTATAAAGTCGCCATGAGTGCTCACTGTCGGTACCCGTCCTGATATCACCCTAGATATTGCCAGGATGTAAAACCCCAACAAACAAGCATTTATACCTGCTGAAAACGCCGAGTGTTGATTGTCCTAACAATCATGTAAGCTATTCATTTCAAGGACATCTAAATGGAAGTATTTGACCTTGGGAGCTATTTGTGATTCTGTTTACCCAGGCCAATTGAACTGTAGGAGGAAATGGGAGTGGGGTGGGGTTGGGTGGGGAAAAGGGTTGGCATTAATTTCCCCTTCGAGCACCCAATCAGTCTCTCTACCTCACATTGACAGGGTTGCCAACCCTTACGGTTTTGCCGTAAGGTGTACGATAGTTTATGTCCCACATCATCACCTTATTCCAGTTGAATAATATATTTCTTTAGCACCGAGGCTGAATTTTCGAATGTTGAAACCCTGCTTTACCATTAATATAGTAATATTATATCAATCTTATGCATTATTGTCTCCAAAATTCACCATAGGGCATCTCAGATTTAAACAAATTTCTGGGGGAATACCCACAGATTCTCCAATATAACGTCCCTTAAGATCTTTCGGTTTTTCATTTTCCAATGTTGGCAAGCCTCCATTGAGAGGGATAGTGCAAGGTGATGGTGACAGGTAATTTTCTAGTTTTCCCGCTAGGGAACGCCAATGAAGTTCAAAATTATGGCAATTCATACAAACGCTCCAATTGTGTTAGGCTTTCACACCTCCCATTTACGATTCGCGCACTAAAACTCGCGACTCGACCCGACCCGCTTAAAACTGAAAATGGGCCGATTCATTTTTCGAATCGCGAATCGCAATCGTAATCGGCCCGTTTTAGCCCTAAAAACTGAGTTTTATACGCGAATCGCAATCGCTAGGTGTGCGCAGGGTGCGCACACCTTTCGATTTTTGTGCGCGAAACGGGCAGTTTTCGATCGTATACGGGAGGTGTGTGCGCACAAACGGTAGGTGTGTACCAGGCATTAGGCTTTCACACCTCTCACAATTGAAGCTGTCAGTTCCATTCACACATCCTTGTAACTGTGAGATGTTTCCAGATCCATTCATACCATGTGTGATATTGATATATATCACTGCGATTATCACCCACCAACAATTATCACCCACCATATTGGATAAGATATTGGTTTGACTTTAAAAAAAAAAGATCTTTGGTAAATACTTTATTTGTCTGAATACGTATTTTGTCAATCCCATAAACTTACCAAAATGGCTGGTGGACACTCAACTTATTAGGCCATCCCGTCTGGTATTTGAGCCTGTCTCAAAAGGTAATAACTCTTTTTTTTTTAGTCCATTGTAACGATTGACACAAAACAGCATAGAAACGGTTACATTGAAAACACAAGGACATTTGCTTCAAATCAATATGTATTCTATTGGGATTATGAAACTTCATGTAAAAAACAAATCAGTTTATCCTGAGCAAATGCATAAACAGATAGTATGTTGATCATGACAATGGACAAAGTTTTGTCCCATATTTGCTTAGCACCTTTTGAGATGGTCTCATTTATGTAAAGATACATGTTAAATTCAGATGCCCAGGCCGTTTACTACAATTATCCCTTCTTGGAATGAATATAAATAGTCTAAGACTATGTATCCCACTTAAGCATGTAATCTACTTAAACATACAGATTTGGTTGGTTGCTTATTGGAATTTTGTGTCCTGGCAACATCTAAGGTCATATCAGGATGGGTACCGATTTGTGGTAGTGTGCACTCATGTCGACGTTATAGTGCTGCCCCACTGGGAGATCAGGCTGCCAGCACCATGACCCGATATCCCACGCAGTTGCATTATCCTGACACTGAGCTAACCAGTCCTTGCCCTAGACTATTAATGCCGAGCGCCAAGCTCGGAAGTGACAAGTATAGATTTGGAAAGTCACTGGTTTGACTCGACCGGGAATCGAGCTCCTGATCTCCCACACAGGAGGGCCTGCACTCTACTGATTCGGCCACCACATTTGGTGGACATGTAGATTTATAAACACGTACAAAAAGCTTTGAACTCCTAGGATAACAGTAGGATAAATTAATAATGGAACCGAAATGCACAAATCAACAGATAGGTGAAGTTCTTTCAGTAAATGTGCTGACATGCCACATTGGACTCGTATCAAGTTATTTCCTGTGTTTAATTTCTATTTAGAAATTTCTTGTTCAAACTCGCCATGGAGCACATTTGCCAAGTCTACACGGTGACCTTGTTATTTGAGTGCCGGATCAATCAATGACCTTTGAAGCTGAGGAAAGAAGGAGGGGTAAAAAAGAATCCCACAAAGGACCAAAGAAACAGCTGATAAAAGACCTGGAGGGTGTTTTTTTTCATTCGTTAAATTAAGCAGAGCATGTATTCTTCTTTATTTCGATCCGAAGGTGGTGTTCTCTGTGGTGGAGTGGTTAGAGTGTCTGACTTTTTTCTAGGTCGGACTCCTAATCTGAAGGTCAATGGTTCGATTTCCTGTGCCCCCACCTCTGCCAATTTGGATTTCCACTGCTGTGTGTATGTGTTCAACAGGCGTGGGTGTGGCTGGTTACCCTCTGCTGGAGTTGCGGGAATCAGCTGTGTGGTGTTCTCTGTGGCGGAGTGGTTAGAGTGTGACTTTTTTCTAGGTCGGACTCCTAATTTGAAGGTCGCTGGTTCAATTCCCCATGCCCCCACCTCTGCCAATTTGGATTTCCACTGCTGTGTATAACTTACAGTGTCATCAAAGGCCAGTTGCTCTCATACCCTGTCTATTTGGTGTGGGAGGTCAAAAATCCCTTGGGTCGGTAAAAGTGTAGGCTCGGGCTTTCTATCGATAAACTGTCTAATGGTGAAAAAAAGTCTATTCAGACTTATCCATAATCTTCAAGAGAAAAAAAGAAAAAAAAAGAAAAAAAATTGAGCTTGTCCCTGTGAGTTGCTTTTAGGGCAATGTACCAGATGGGATGGCCGAATGAGTTGACCGTCCGTCTCCCATTTTGGTAGATCATGGGATTAGATCCCCCAGGTTTTAAACAAACCCTCGTCGAATCAAACCAATTACATATAAATGTATACCAGCCAGGCGCTCGCCATTATTAGGATAGGGCAAGGACTGGTTGGCTCAGTGTCAGGTTAATGTGACTGAGTGTGATATCAGGTCATGGTGTGGCAGCCTGGTCTTCCAGTTGGACAGCACTATAAAGTCGCCATGAGTGCGCACTGTGACAAGTTGGTACCCGTCCTGATAGGACCTTCGATGTTGCCAGGACGTAAAACTCCATCAAGCAATCAACCTAGCGAAATGTAGTGTGTTTCGAAGTGTTGGAGAGCTGTGGCCAAGACAATGAGCTGATGTTAACAGAATTGCTGGCCCCTTGAAGTAGTTCTGGTTTGGGTGTTGAAATGGCAAGTAACTTCCACAGTGTGAAAGCAATTGTCCAGCACTTTTTAAGGTAAGTTTTTTGGTTTTAAAATGTTTATTCTTTTATCAGGTTGCAGCTTTAAATCTGATGAAAGCAGCAACTTTTCTAAACCAAAACACTTATCTAATATATATTGTACATATCAAAGTTAGATGCTGGTGAACTTATTAATCATTTGCTGCTACATAAATTGGGATATTAAGCCAATTTAATAGAACTTATTATTGTTGATGCACATACAAATTATGGTACCATAGGCTTCTAATATTTAATTTGGCATGTTTTTCACTTTAAACATCTTCAAAGTTGCATACTCCGATGGTTTTGAGTTTCTGACATTTTCTGAGATAACTACATTAGGTTGATCGTTATAATGTACCTTACTTTAGCTTGAAGTAACTTTTATTTTAAGTGGCTAAATTTTGATATATTTGAAGTGCAACCATGCGAGCCAAATTTTGGCAAGCATGCCAAAACTCTGATACCATAGCCTTCTGCAGTAATGGGTTCTATTAAATTGCCTCAGTATGCCCTTCTGTGTGGTGATAAATGCTTAATAAGTGCATCAGTATCTAAGTTCGATATGTAGAATTAAATCTAGAGGGTTTTTTTGTTGTGAAAATTTGATGTTTCATCGGACTATGCAACTTTAACCATTTAAAAAAAAACACCAGGCCAAACTTCTGTAAAGTAGATTATATGAATCAATCTGGTGTATTTATCTCAGAAAATGGAAGAAGCTATATACTGATAGGCTATGTACCTTTAAGGTTGAGGATATGTCTGGGAGGGATAGCCACCCCACTGGGCCGCACCTTCAGTCCTGCCTCAGTCCCTCCATATTGTTACTTGTGAGAGGTGTGAGGGGGTGGGGGTGGGGGTGAATAGTTCCTGAGCTGCTCCCCACGGTGTGGAGAGCCGCTCATTGGAATGCCTGATCATGTTAGTATTGATGCCTGCCAAATGAGTCGCTGATCGAATACGCACGAATCACCCTCTCCATCCTTGGGAGGGTTGTATCAGACAACTCACCGCAGCACTTCGCAGTTAATCTATCTGTCAGAGCGCGCAATTAGGAGAGGTTGCAGGTTGAATTTAGAGAGGACTTAGATTTCAGGGGGCAATGTTGCATCGTCCGATTATTTTGAGTTCTTGTTATTTTTCCACCAGATAAATATATTAAATTGACTGTTATAGTCTAGATTGCTTTAGCTTGAAGTAATTTTTAATTTAATGGTTAACTTTTGGGATATTTGAAGTGCAAACATGCAAAATTAATTTTGGCAAGGACATAAAAACTCCGACATCATAGGCTGCAGCAGTAACATGTTCTATTAAATTGACAGGGTGTTCCCTTCTATGCAGCAACACCTGCTTAAAGGCTCTGTCGCACTTTGCCGGATTGGGGAAATGGAAAGAAACCGAACAAAGTCCGTTGATATCCGGCAAAGTCTGGTTTGTGTCCGTTGCATATCCATTGCATATCCATTGCATATCTGTTGATATTTAATTATATCCTGCCCAATCCGTTACAAATTTTGAACATGCGCAAAACTTGTAACAGATTGCGCCAGACTGATGTATGCGGTTATTATCCGTTACCGTCTGTGCCTCGTCCATTCCCATCTGTTACCTGACGTTACCATCCGTTCCCGTCCATTGCATATCCATGACACATCCGTTGCCGTTTGTTATAGTTCTTTTTGTATACTAAATTGTCCGTTGATCATTAGATACTTTATAAACCGTTACCATCTGTACCCATCCGTTACCATCTGTTACCCGTCCATTACATAATCGATACATTTCATGTCTGAATCACACCAGACTAGAATATTTTTGTCTGGCTCTATCCGTTTCCTCAATCCGGCGAGGTGTGACAGGGGCTTTATAAGTGCCCCAGTATCTATCTAAGTTGGATATATGTGGAATCAAATCTAGATAATTGCTCTGGTTTTGAAAATTTGATGCTTTCATTGGACTATGCCGCTTTAACTGATTGGATTGACAATCGGGACATGTAGGAAGCAGTTCGGTATGGTGCCCTCATATATGTATTTGTTGGGGGTTTAATGTCCTAGGAACACATCTAAGGTCATGTCGGGATGGGCACTAACTTTATAGTGTTGCCCTACTGGGAGACTGGGGCAGCTGACAACATTAATCCGATATTCTACTCAGTCACATTAATCCTGATGCTGAGGAAACCGGTCCTTGTTTATTTTATTTAATGCTGAGCGCCAGGCTGTGTAGTGACAAGTATACATCTTGTAAGGCATTAATTACATTGACACGGTCGGAGTTTGAACTGTGAAGTCTTGTCAAGTCAGTGAAAAGTAGGTGTCGCAGTTTGAGCGCCCTGCCAGTTTCAGCTGACTGCATACACTCAAACTCAAGGCATTGTCAATGGTCGTGAGCAATCTTCATACAGAAAATACAGAAGAAGTGAAATATCTCTAAAACCACACCACTTATTAACAAATCGCTTAGTACACATATAGAAAACATCTTTACCACAAATATTATATTAAATTTATACGGTTAGGGTTCTTGATTTCTATTTATTTTGAATAAAACTAATGTTTTGCACCGCGCATACCGTCAAACTCAAGGCATTGTCAATGGTCCTGAGCAATCTTCATACAGAAAATACAGGAAAAGTGAAATATCTCTAAAAGCACACCACCTAGAAACAAATCGCTTGGTACACATATAGAAAACATCTTTACCAAAAACATTATATTAAATTCATAAGGTTAGTGACGATGCTGTTAGATTTTGATGCATGCGCATGAAACGACAGTCAGCTGAAACTGGCAGGGCGCTCAAACTGCGACATAGGCACTGGATGCAGTAATGGCCAAATGGAGTGTTTACTAAAGATGTGATTTCTGCCCACATTTAAAGTTGCATGGTCCGACGCCATTTGAATTATTGTCTTATTTTTTAGATAAATATATAAAATTGATCGTTACGAGCTACTAATCATTAGTCCGGAGTGATTTTGATTAAAGATGATTAGTTTTGAAAGAACCAAAAATAATTTCGACAAACTTGTCAAAATTCCTGTGGCTATGACCTAGATGGTCATCTCGCGGTGACCACGTGATGTGAGATGACCCTGCACAGTAGGCCTACTTGGTTGGGGGGAGGCTAATGAGGTCACGAGATTGGCCTAGTTGGTTCATGGCCTCCCTGCATAATAGGTGTTTCAAAGTGAGTGTCTAAAGGGTGAGCTTATAAATTCACTGGTTATTCTGTATATCCTGTCCCAAATCATTAGCTAATACACCAGTATCTAAGTTGGATATATAGGATCAAATGTAAGTAGTCGTTTTAATTTTGACAAAATTATATTTCATCGGACCATGCAACTTTAAGGCATACTTTCAAAGAACATGAATTTTGCGGTTTCATTCAGCAGTTTTTGGGCCCTCCACATGCCACTCGTCCAGCAACCCACTTTTGTCAAAGGAAGATTATTGTTATTAGTATTACATGCATCAGTCTCTTAGCCGAATATGTTTAGTAGGTCATATAATTCAAACTCTTCGTTCAGACTCTTGTAGAGTCAAATCAATAACTTTAAAATCTATACTTATCGCTACTATCCTGGTGCTCAGGATTACTAGGATAGGGCAAGGAGCAGCGGAATAAGGATGCCCAATAGTGAGTAATTGAGATTTACTTGAAAAGTAGTCTATGAAATGGTCGGTTTTTGTCAGGCTGGCAGCTGTTGTGACCGTTATGAAAGTTTCATAATTGCAACTGCAATCCAAGTTTCATAATTACGCTGCAACCCAAGTTTCATAATTCACGACACGGACAACTAAAATGGCTGCAAAGAGGTCGGCAACCAGTGATGACCATTTTGCGACCATCCGTTCTCAGTGATCGCAAAATTGTCGCAAACATAGTGTGACTGGGCTATTAAACGTCAAGAATATTATTAAAATTCGGAGAGAGTTGTATAGTCTGCGCCAATCATTAAACCAGCACCTGAGTAGTATATGGAAATGGTAATTTCACACTGGCAGTAGTTTCCGGCATGGAACTGTGCCTGCACCACTTCCGGTTTACAGGACACATGCGCGTTTGTTGCTGACCGCTGTTTCACATCTGTTTAACTATTCGTCAGGGATGAAAGATCTCCGCGATTTCGCGGATTTCCGGGATTTTTCCTGTAGCTGCGCCCGTCCTGATATGACCTTAGATGTTGCCAGGACATAAAATGCCAACAACCAACCAATACGTTGTTTCACACTGCAGCACCATCAGCGTATACTAATATGTGGTATAAACGCCGCAGCACTAGCAGTGTATACTACTAATGGCTTCAAACGCCGCAGCAGGGTCAGCGGATACTACTAATACATGCTTCAAACGGCACCACTATCAGCGTATAATACTAATACGTGGTTCTAACACCACAGCACTATCAGCGTATACCGATATGTGGTACAAATGCCACAGCACTAGCAGCATATACTACTAGTACATGCTTCAAACGGTGCAGCACTATCAGCGTATACCAATATGTATGAAACCCGACTTCCGGGAATTCCCTGACAATGCTAAGCCTATGGGAGAATATCAGAATTTCCACTTTTTTTCCCAGAGACCACTTTCATCCCTGATTCGTTAATGTCCGTTTAGCGTCCGTTTCGTCTGGCAGCCGTTGCACCAGTTTGACACCGGATACCACCGGACTAGACAATTCTTTGTCCGGTGGTGTCCGGTACTCAGTAAGGTAAGGTCTGACTGGCCCTTTACAGTCGGTATCCATCCTGTGATGAGCGTAGGTGTTGGCAGGATGTAATACCCCAAGCAATCCCCATACACACCTGTTTGGCTGCAGTGTAGTGTTCCACCACTAATGATGATGTTGCGATCAATCATTTTGGTTCCCACATATGCTGGAAAAAGGCGCACATGTTGATGTTAATGCGGCTTTTTAACCGAAGCATCAGAAAAAGCAAGGAACTACATTGTATGAGGTTTTATGTGGATGTGAGCTTGTGGATGTGGACTAGAAGATACCAAATGCATGATTGATTTATTGTTATACATGAGAGGATGAAAGGATATAAGCTGAGCAATGCATATCCCTGTTTGTACCTGAAAGGATATAAGCTGAAAAATGCATATCCCTGTTTGTACCAGAATGCAAGAAAGGATATAAGCTGAAAAATGCATATCACTGTTTGTACCAGAATGCAAGAAAGGATATAAGCTGAGAAATGCATATCCCTGTTTGTACCAGAATGCAAGAAAGGGGAGCTGAAAAATGCATATCCCTGTTTGTACCAGAATGCAAGAAAGGATATAAGCTGAAAAATGCATATCGCTGTTTGTACCAGAAGGCAAGAAAGGATATAAGCTGAAAAATGCATATCCGATTGTACCAGAATGCAAGAAAGGATATAAGCTGAAAAATGCATATCCCTGTTTGTACCAGAATGCAAGAAAGGATATAAGCTGAACAGTGCATATCCCTATTTGTACCAGAATGCAAGAAAGGATATAAGCTGAAAAATGCATATCCCTATTTGTACCAGAATGCAAGAAAGGATATAAGCTGAAAAATGCATATCCCTGTTTGTACCAGAATGCAAGAAAGGATATAAGCTGAAAAATGCATATCCCTATTTGTACCAGAATGCAAGAAAGGATATAAGCTGAAAAATGCATATCCCTGTTTGTACCAGAATGCAAGAAAGGATATAAGCTGAAACAGTGCATATCCCTATTTGTACCAGAATGCAAGAAAGGATATAAGCTGAAAAATGCATATCCCTATTTGTACCAGAATGCAAGAAAGGATATAAGCTGAAAAATGCATATCCCTATTTGTACCAGAATGCAAGAAAGGATATAAGCTGAAAAATGTATCCCTTGTACCAGAAGCAAGAAGGATATAAGCTGAACAGTGCATATCCCTATTTGTACCAGAATGCAAGAAAGGATATAAGCTGAAAAATGCATATCCCTATTTGTACCAGAATGCAAGAAAGGATATAAGCTGAAAAATGCATATCCCTATTTGTACCAGAATGCAAGAAAGGATATAAGCTGAAAAATGCATATCCCTGTTTGTACCAGAATGCAAGAAAGGATATAAGCTGAACAATGCATATCCCTATTTGTACCAGAATGCAAGAAAGGATATAAGCTGAAAAATGCATATCCCTGTTTGTACCAGAATGCAAGAAAGGATATAAGCTGAACAGTGCATATCCCTATTTGTACCAGAATGCAAGAAAGGATATAAGCTGAAAAATGCATATCCCTGTTTGTACCAGAATGCAAGAAAGGATATAAGCTGAACCGTGCATATCCCTGTTTGTACCAGAATGCAAGAAAGGATATAAGCTGAAAAATGCATATCCGTTTGTACCAGAATGCAAGAGAGGGTATAAGCTGAACAGTGCATATCCTTGTTTGTACCAGAAAGTTTTTTTTATTTAACAACGCCTATAGAGCGCATTGATTTTTATCGTCGGCTATTGGATGTCAAACAAGGTCATTCTGACATATTTCTTTGGAAGAAACCCGCTGCCTTTTTGATTAATTATATGCACTTTCCTACATACAGGACAGCACATACCACAGCCTTCAAACCAGTTGTGGACCACTGGTTGGAACAGAAAATAGCTCAAACTGCAAATGACCCACACCCCCTTCCCAATAGTCTATGTTTACTTTTTGTGGTATGGAAGGGGGGGTCTCGTTAAACAAAGTATAGGGTTGGTTGTTGGAATTTTACATCCTAGCAATATCTAAGGTCATGTCAGGACGGGTTCCGACTGGTGACAGTGCACACTCATGGTGACTTTATGGTGCTGTCTCACTGGGGAATCAGGCCACCAACACCATGACCGATATCCCACTCAGTCCCATTATCCTGACACTGAGCTAACCAGTCCTCACCCTATCCTATTAATGCTGAGCACCAAGATAGGAAGCGACAAGTATCAATTTTGTACATCATTGGTTTAACTCCGCCAGGAATCGAATTCCGGAGCTCCCACACCGGAGCACTGCGCTCGATTTTACCACTGCATTTTTATATAAGAAGACATGAAAGGATATATACACTGAACAATACGTATGCTTGCTTGCAACAGAAGGTATGGTGAGCTAAACTAACTTGGGCCTGTACCTGCTAGAGAATGTTGATAATTTTATAGTGTTGATACTGATGAGTTCAACTGCGGGGTTAGGCGTCAGATCGAAAGACAGCTGTGGTCATAGGTCATACACGCTGTACGCGTCCTGATGGCATACTGCTTTCTAATTACCATCCTTCCCTTCCTTCACCCTCCTCCTCCTCCTCCTCCTCGTCCTTATCCTCTCTCTGTTCCCCGCTCTTCTTCTTTTTCCTTCTCCTCCCCCTCATCCTCCTCCTTCTCCTTCTCCTCCGCCTCCTCCCTTATCCCCCTCCAATTCCCCTCCTCCTCCTCGTCATCCCCCTTCTCCCTCTTCCTCATCTTCCTGCGCTTCCTCCTTCCTCTTCCGCCCTCCTTCATATCCCACCTCCTCTCTCTCCTCCTATCCCCGGTCTCTCTCCTCCTTATCTCCCTCCTCCTGTCTCTTCCTCCTCCTCATCGCATTCCATCTCCTTCCCCCATCCTCTTCCTCCTTCCCTCCTTCCTCTGCCTCCTCTTTTTCCTCTGCCTCCCTCTCTCCTCCTCTTCTCCCTCCCTCCGTCCTCCCTCCTCCATCCCTCCTCTCCTCCTCCACCCCAAAAAGACAAGACACCCAATCTTCCTTTCAATAAATAATTATAAATCCACTAAAATCGAACAACAAAAATAGCACTCGCCCAAAGAAGAGACGACAAAGAGGTGGCGGCCATTCGACCTGACGGCGGGAACGCTCACATTTTCACTTTGTCACTTTTTGTGTCCTCCACAATGTGGTTACCATCCCCAGCAATGCACTATTCACAGGTCCCGGGGAATTAAAAATGACCGCCCCGTTTCTACTACGCTGTGACGTCACGCACACACCTCGGCGCATGCGTGCGCAGAAGGTCAACATTTTAAGGGGTCACCATTGAAGGGCATGCTCTCAGCCACCTTGTAAGGGGTCTGCGCCTGCGCGCCGGAAATTGGGACAGGTAGTAGGGGTTGGTTGAGGGGGTCACTGTCTGGCCACCCCCCTAAAGCTTCCCCCCCCCCTCCCCACCACACTCGCCTACAATGCTTCCCTTACGACCAGCACGTCCACTGTCCTTCTTCCACACCCGGGAGACTTCTAGGATTACAGCCAGAGCTCGTCCTTCCTCATCACTCAGCTCCTCCTCCTCCTCTTCCTCCTCCTCCTCCTCCTCCTCCTCCTCCTCCTCGTCCTCAGAGGCCTGTCTGGTGTCCTCATCTGAGCAGGCCTGTTGCTAATACATATATACTAGCTTTAACCTGTGCTGTGCATGGGTTAAAGCTAGGTTCCGCATCAATCCCTGGACCAATATTGTGTTGAACTGTCATTATATATATGAGACTGTCTAAAAAGGTGCTAAGCAATATGGGACAAAACTTTGTCCATTGTAATGATCAACATACTATCTGCTTATGCATTTGCTCAGGATAAGCTGATTTGTTTTTTACATGGTGTTTCATAATCCCAATAGAATACATATTGATTTGAAGCTAATGTCCTTGTGTTTTCAGTGCAACCGTTTCTGTGCTGTTTTGTGTCAATCGTTACAATGGACAAAATAAAAAGGAGTTATCACCTTTTGAGACAGGCTCATATATTCACGATCTCTTACTGTATTCAGAGACCGTGTATATAAAGTTCTACGTTCTCAGCTGTATTCCGGACTCAAATATATGGCAAACCTTCAAAACCATCGGATTATGCTATTTTAAGGTATTGCTATTAAAGCGACTGTTCAGAGTAATCTGTTTGTGCTCTCGTGTTAGTTATGGGAAACATGGCTGTTTGTTGTAGTTACATTTGTTGATTAAGTAGGGGAATATCACATGTGAATAATTTGTCGTCCTCATTCCACTGCTCCTTGCCCTATCTTGTTAATAATGAGTGCCAGGCTAGGTAGGGACAATTACGAATGTTTATGTTGTTGGTTTGACTAAGTCAGAGTTTGAACTCAGGATTCAAAT
Organism: Branchipolynoe longqiensis; assembly: GCA_030323885.1. Classification (NCBI taxonomy): domain Eukaryota; kingdom Metazoa; phylum Annelida; class Polychaeta; order Phyllodocida; family Polynoidae; genus Branchipolynoe; species Branchipolynoe longqiensis. The sequence goes on from CM059186.1 coordinate 11,526,256, forward strand.
TCCACGATTACCACATTGGAAGCGGGTGCTCAATTAACTTCACCATCCCATCTGGTTCTCCCCCTCTCCCCCCCCCCCCCCCCCCACACCTTTCTCACTCCCACCTCACCCCAATCCCCATCTATGACAAGTGGGGGATTACCACATTGGAAGCGGGTGCTCAATTCACTTCACCATCACATCTGGTTCTCCTCCCCCCACCTTTCTCACTCCCACCTCCCCCTCCCACACCCTCCCCTCCCCTACTGAAAAGTGGGTGCTTTCAGGGAAGAGCCAATATGCCGCATTAGTAACTGATCCCTAACGGTTATTGGGGGAAATGTTTACCTTCCACTCACTCAAAGACTGATCTCCAGAGTGACTTGACATTGATCCAGGTATCTCCTTATAATAGCTGTAGAATGTGCAAGTACAGTACAACCTCTCTAACCGACCACTTCCACAGATCGACCACTACCCTATATCGATTGCTTTATTTGGGTCCCAAACGATCACCCATACAATACCATTGTCACAATAAAAAAACTCCCTAAACCGACCACCTTCCTAAATGGACCATTTAAAGTCGGTCCCATGGTCGGTCGGTTTAGAGAGGTTTTACTGTAGTTTGCTGTTTGTGCACCATCTGCTATAGACCTCACTTTAAAATCTCATTTCTAGGTCAGACAACCTATGCCATTTAACCGCACCACCTGCTCCACCAAGCTGGCCATTAGAAAGGACACTGATAAGATTCTATTCTCGCAGCCCTCAGCTAGCCGCTAACATTTCCAGCACCAGGCGCAGACTTCGCGTATCGATATTGGGTATTGGCGACAAGCTTGCGGCATTGGCATGTGGCAGTGTAAGGGGGCTGATAAGGGGTCGCTAGGCAGGTCCACTCATCACTAGCAGGATGGCTTTGATCCCCGCCATTCTGACCTCGCCTGTTAGGGCCTCAGTCAACTCTGGGCACCTCCTGATGTCAGTCTGATGGTTGGTTTGTTATTGGAGTCTTACGTCCTGGCAACATCTAAGGTCATACATGTCAGGACGGGTGCTGTCTTGTGACAGTGTGCACTCATGGCCAGTTTATAGTTCTGCTCTGATATGACATGACCTTAAATGTTGCCAGGGCATTAAAACACTCAAAAAAGGCAATTAGGACTGGAAGACCAGTGCTTCTTCGGCACTGATATGGAATTCAAAACCACTTGAACAAAAACCTAAATACGCAAATAAAGATAATCGAGTTTAATGGAGGACTATTCTCCGAGGTTAGGTGACTGCACTACTGCACTATGTTAGCAAACTTGAACAAGATCAGATATGAAAGATCTCCGTGATTTCACGGATTTCCGCAATTTTCTTCTATGACCTAAGATGTTGCTAAAACATAAGACCCTGGAAAGTTCCCCTCTGTCTCAGAAACCAGGTTGCGGGACTAACATATAAAATGCAACCAAGAATGAGTTAGGTACGGGCGATAATATAGTCACAGCAAGGAAAGTTGAAACCTGATTTCCGGCATTTTCCTGCGATTCCCTGACAGTGCTAATCCTATGGGAGAAAATCCACATTTTCGTGGAAATTCGCCATTGGTTCTCGGTCCGATTTCCACGTTTTTTGTCAGAGACCACTTGAGACCACTTTCATCCCTGCAAGATAAAGCCGCCAGCCTCAAGTACTGCTTAGTAATGCAGTAGAGGCGCACTGAGGGCAATGCGAGACTATCCTGGCTGATTGCCTGGCGCAACAATATTCTTCCTTCGAGAGTGCAAATCACCAATGGCCATTCCTTTGGGTTAAAACAGATTGATAGGCACTCATTGTAATGTTTACAACCTTTTTTATCCTTTTTCTTTTTTTCTTTTTCTTTTTTTACCTCTTGTCGCCGTTGCTTGCCGGTCACACGAATGTCCTATTCTTAGTGTAATGGACTGGAGGTATGCATTAATGAGGGAGAGCGCGCAGAGACATGAGTGCGCACCATTTAGCTGGCCGGTCGTGTTTAACCTGCTACTGCTGCTGTTACTATTACTGCTGCTGTTACTGCTACTACTGTTACTGCTGCTGTTGTTACTGTTGCTGTTGTTACTGTTACTAGTGTTACTGATGCTGCTGTTACTGTTGCTGCTGGTACTGTTGCTGCTGTTACTGTTACTACTGTTACTGTTGCTGCTGTTACTGTTGCTGCTCTTAGTGTTACTGTTACTACTGTTACTGCTGTTGCTGATGTTACTGTTGATGCTGTTCCTGTTACTGATGCTGCTGTTACTGATGCTGTTGTTACTGTTGCTGCTATTACTGTTGCTGCTGTTACTTTTGCTGCTGTTACTGATGCTGTTGTTACTGCTGCTGCTGCTCCTCCCCATCGTATTCCTGCTCCTCCACCTCCTCCTCCTCCACCTTGCCCACCTCTTCCTCTTCTTCCACCTGCTGCTCTTGCTCCTCCTCCTCCAACGTTCTCCTTCCCATCTCTCCCCATTCCATCTCCCTCCGTATCCCCCCACTTCCCACCTCCAACCTGCTGCCTCCCCTCGTCCTCCTCCCCTCGTCCTCGTCCTCGTCCTCCTCCCCTCGTCCTCGTCCTCGTCCTCCTCGTCCTCGTCCTCGTCCTCCTCCTCGTCCTCCTCCTCCTCCTCCTCCTCCTCCTCCTCCTCCTCCTCCTCCTCCTCCTCATCCTCATCCTCCTCCCTAGCCGAGTTAATCCTAATGAAAACAACTGTCTCTTACCTTATTAAGTCCCCCTGGAAACTAATAGAGTAGTTGTTACACATACCGTGTTGGTAGACCATGGGTTCGAATCCTGGTCGAGTCAAACCAACGACTTTAACGTTGATACTTGTCACTTCCTAGCCAGGCTCTCGGATAGGGCAAGGACTGGTTGGCTCAGTGTCAGGATAATGTGACTGAGTGGGATATCAGGTCATGGTGCTGGTGGCCTGGTCTCCCAGTGGGGCAGCACTATAAAGCCACCATGAGTGTGCACTGTCACAAGTCGGTACCCATCTGATATGACCTTAGATGTTGCTAGGACGTAAAACAACAAACAAACACACAATTTTACACATAAATTTAGGTTGTAATTATGCTGCAGTGGAAGTAATCGCAAACTTGTTTCTCTAGTTATTTGGAACCCTCAACCAATCAATGTAAGGCAATTATCAAACCTGATTTATCCGGGAAGAGCGTAGTTCACATTATTAGAGTGGTGTATCTCCACATATACCGTCCTGATATGACCAGATATATATGCATCATATGATATCGGATACCTGAGTGGGTTAGGGTGGTCTCCTGCCATGTGGGGACCAGACGGGGTGGCTGAATGAGTTGAACGTCCGTCTCCCGTTTTGGTAGATTATGGGATTCGAACCCACATGTTCGATCCCTGGTCGAGTCAAACCAATGACTAAAAAATTCATATTGTCAAGTATCTAATTTTTCATTATTTTACTCTATTTTCCTACATTGTAACCCTTGATTCGATTGAAAACCAAGATGGCGGATTTTAAAATATTTGTTTATAGAAATAAAAGCCCACCAGTGTTAAATTATAGAAGAACATATCACTGGGATAAAGAACTCTTAGTGATTTAGTCGGTGTATAACGTGTTATGGTACCAGCAACGCAGTATCTCAGTGTGGCAGCACTATAAAGCCACCATGCGTGCACACTCTCACATGTTGGTGCCCCTCCTGATATGATCTCAGGTCACCAATCACTCACTAACTCATTTCTTTGACAAGAAATCCTCAAGAAAATTGTCGCTAAACCTATGAGTAAACAAGCCGGCCATTGAACACACTGCGTCTAGGGCTGATTAATTAGAAGCACTACCACACCTCAAACCAATTAGTTCACTCGCAGTGAGCAGCTAGTAATCCCAGCATTCCCAGTCGTGGTCGCGTACCTGCCAGCGAGATCTCGCTCGAGAAAGCAAGATTCTGTAGGATTCTGCTGCTCCTCCTCTATTGGTAATGGTATCAGGGAGCAATTGAATCCTGCATGCAAATATGCATGTATCATTCAATTGCTCCACTTTGCGTAGGCCTTCAACTGATGGTTCTGACACATTCATGCCACTCCGCTTTGTGCTAGTTGCCAGCCATTGATATTATGAGCGATGCTTATTGTTTTTCATTTTACAAGCAGTGCCACACTCCTTATAGTGTTCTCGCAGCGTTAGTAATCCCAACCTTCACAGTCGGGGTCACTTGCCTGCCAATGAGATCTCGCCCAAGAAAGCAAGATTCTGCGAAATGAGCAACTGGCATTGGTTGTCTATTGGTAATGGCGGAGGGGTGGTTTGAAGGCGTATTTGCACATATCATTCATGTACTCGACTTTGCATGCGGAACACTTCCACTGAAGGCTCTGCTACGCCCATCTCACTTTGCTGCCTCATCGATATTATTAACAACGCTTACTGTTTTGCATTTCACAAGCAGTACCACACTCTTCAACTCAAACCAATTAGTGTACTCAGAGCGCATAGTTAGTAATCCCAAACCTTTCCAGTCGTGGTCGCATGCCTGCCAGTGAGATTTCACCCGAGAAAACAAAATTCTGCGGGATGAGCAACTGCAGCTCCTCGTCTATTGGTAATGGCGGAGGGGGTGCTTTGAAGGCGTATTTGCACATATCATTCATTTACTCGACTTTGCATGCTACGCCCATCTCACTCCGCTGCCTCATTGATATTATTAACAACGCTTATTGTTTTGCACCCGAGAAAGCTAGATTATGCGGGATGAGCAACTGCAGCTCCTAGTCTATTGGCAATGGCGGAGGGGGCGCTTTGAACGCGTATTTGCGCTTGTCATTCATTTGCTGCAGCTTCCGCTGATGGCTCAACCACACCCACGCCACTCCGCTGTCTGCTGGTCGCCAGCCATTTGAGATTATGAACAGTGCTTATTGTTTTTCATTTCACAATGGCATGTTTTGTAGCTGCAGTTATTACCTCTCAGGCAGTAGTACCCCTTTAATCTTATCCACCAGTAAAGCAGTGTGTGTGGGGGTGGGGGGTGGATGAGGTCCACGGGTGTCTTATAACTGAAATCTAGAGGTGCACTTATTAAAAAACTTCCCTCCCTCCTCCCCATCCCTCCCCCCCCCCTCACTCCGTTGTTCAATTTTAAGTGTGCTTATTAGAGTGTGTAAAGCTTTATATTGCATGCATAGAAAGAATGTCAGCATTCTTCTGGTTAATTGCTTTGCTTTGTCCTTACCCCTACCGTTACCCCTACCTCGTCCCCTACCACTATCCATCTCTTACCTTGCTCCTACCCTCACCATGCCCCTACACATAGCCTTACCATGCACTTACCCGCACCATGCACTTAACATTACCATGCACATACTCTTACCAAGCACCAACTAGTACCATGCAGCTATGATTACCCTGACCATACCCCTACCCTTACCATGCACCTACCAATAACATGCCACTACGCTTACCATTACCATACCCCTACCCTTATCATGCACCTACCCATACCATGCCCCTATGCTTACCATTACCATACCACTACACTTACCCTTACCATGCACCTACCCTTATCATGCATCTACCCATACCATGCCACTACGCTTACCCTTACCATACGCATACACTTACCCTTACCATGCACCTACCCTTACCATGCCCATATCCCTATCTTACCTTGCTCCTACCCTTACCATGCCCCTGCACTTAGCCTTACCATGCACCTACCTGTACCATGCACTGAACCTTACAATGCACCTACTCTTACCATGCCCCTACTCTTACCATGTACCTATGATTACCATTACCATACCACTACCCTTACCATGCACCTACCCATACCATGTCCCTACGATTACTCTTACCATACCCCTACCCTTACCATGCACCTACCCATACCATGCCCCTATGCTTACCCTTACCATACCCCTACCCATACAATGCTCCTACACTTACCCTTACCATGCACTTACCCTTACCATGCCCCTATCCATTCCATACCCCTACCCTTACCATTGCCATTACCATACCAATACCCATTACCCATGCCACTGCCTTCACCATACTCCTACCCTTGCATCATTCTTTACCCTTACCATACCCCTATTATACCTATACCCCTGCCCTTACCATGCCCCACCATTACCATGCCCCTATGCTTACGATAGCCCTACCGCTTCTCCTTCTCCACCCTACCCATGCCCCATATGCCTACCCTTACCCCTACGCATACCATGCAACTACCACTACCATTATCCCTAGCCTGACTATATCCCTACCCTTACCCATACCCTACCCCTACCCATTCCATCTCCTTACCCCACCACTACTCTTACCCCAATCCTGCAATTACCACTACCCTTAGCCCTACCAGACCAGAACCCCTACTCTCGCTGACACTTGCCCTCTACTTGACCTACCCCTACCAATACCCCTATTACCACTTACCGTATCCCTACTAGTACTCCTACTTGCCCTCTACTTGCCCTAACCCTACCGGTACCCTTACTTCCACTTGCCCTCTACTTGCCCTACCCCTACCAGTGCCCCTACTTCCACTTGCCCTACCAGTACCCTTAATTCCATTTGCTCTCTACTTGCCCTACCCCATCCAGTACCCCTACTTTCCCTTGCCCTCTACTTGCCATGCCCCTACCAGTACCCCTTTACCTACTTGCCATACCCCTACCAGTACCCCTTTCCCTACTTGCCATACCCCTACTTAGCCACTTAGCCTCTACTTTCCATACCGCTACCGGTACCCCTACTCCCACTTTCCCTACCCCTACTAGTACCCCTATTGCCACTTAGCCTCTACTTGCCATACCCCTACCAGTACCACTACTCCCAGTTGCCCTCTACTTTCCCTACCCCTACTAGTACCCCTATTGCCACTTAGCCTCTACTTGCCATACCCCTACCAGTACCACTACTCCCAGTTGCCCTCTACTTTCCCTACCCCTACAAGTACCCCTATTGCCACTTAGCCTCTACTTGCCATACCGCTACCAGTACCACTACTCCCACTTGCCCTCTACTTCCCCTACCCCTACAAGTACCCCTATTGCCACTTAGCCTCTACTTGCCATACCCCTACAAGTACCCCTATTGCCACTTAGCCTCTACTTGCCATACCGCTACCAGTACCACTACTCCCACTTGCCCTCTACTTTCCCTGCCCCTACCAGTACCACTGCTCCCACTTGCCCTCTACTTTCAGTACCCCTGTCAGTACCCCTACTTCCAGTTGCCCTCTACTTCCCCTACCCCTGCCATTCCCCCTACTCTCTATTCCCACTTGCCCTCTACTTGCCCTGCCCCTAATCGCGGGCTGTGGCTGGTTGCTGGCTCGTCTGATGCCGGTTTCCACGGTAACCGAGACTCAGGTCGGGTGGCGCTGTTTCCTGACCTCCATAGGCCATTCAGGCGAATCTATGTGTCCACTTTACGGCTCGCCCTTCTAGATTGCTGTCCTATCCATCCAGAAAGCAGCAGCTCTGATTCCTTCCTTTGAGCTGTCTTTACCCATGTGCTCATTCACAGAGTCTGAAGCACCACAGTCATCATTTTTATTATTACTATTACTTGTACTACTAGTACTACTAGTACTACTAACTAGTACTACTAGTACTACTAGTACTACTAGTACTACTAGTAGTACACTATTACTAGTAATACTAGTAGTACTAGTAATACTAATACTACTAGTACTACTAGTACTAATAGTACTACTAGTACTACTAACTAGTACTACTAGTACTACTAGTATTACTAGTACTACTAGTATTACTAGTACTACTAGTATTACTAGTACTACTAGTAGTACACTATTACTAGTAATACTAGTAGTAATACTAGTACTACTAGTAGGACACTATTACTAGTAATACTAGTAGTACTAGTAATACTAGTACTACTACTACTAGTACTACTAGTATTACTAGTATTACTAGTATTACTAGTAATAGTGTACTACTAGTAGTACTCGTACTACTAGTCATTACTAGTATCGTCTAGTGTAACTTCCTAGGTACTCATTACTAGTATTAATTACTATTATGTTAGTATTCAGTATTACTAGTACTAGTTATAAGTTATTACATTGTACTAGTAATAGTGTACTACTAGTACTACTAGTACAGTACTACTAGTGCAACTGACTGGAAGGGATGGCTAAGTCGGTAAGAGCGCTGACTGCCTTCCCATTTGGGAGGTTGTCGGTTCAAACCTCGGCTGAGTCGAACCAATGAGTTAAAACTTGATACTTGTCACTTCCTAGCCAGGCACTTGGGATTATTAGGATAGGGAAAGGACTGGTTGGCTCAGTGTTAGGATATTGCAACTGAGTGGGATATCAGGTCATGGTGCTGGTGGCCTGGTCTCCCAGGGGGGCAGCACTATGAAGTCACCATGAGTCTGCACTGTCACAAGTCGGTACCCATCCTGATATGGCCTTAGATGTTTCCTGTCATCATGCACAGATCCTGTTTTCTGAAATTTTGTTTAAAAACTCACTAATAACCTTGTTTGTTTGACCTTTCTTATCTTCCTCAAAATGATCTCTAGTCTTCTCGCATTTCAATCCTTTTATCTTGCATGTTACCACAAACACTTGCTCTTCCATGTTCATCATCAGTGATATGGGCTTGAAATGGAAAATTTAACAATTGCACAACATTCAACATGAGCCAATTAATGTTTGTTAAATACACAAATTTGCACTAAAGTGATATCATTGTGACAACATACCATTTAATAATAACAAAAAACATCCAATGTCACTGAGATAGATAGTGACTTTTGAGACACCCTGTATATATGTATGTGTATTTATACATATATATATATATATATATGTATATGTATATGTGGCGCTACACAATTTTAGCGCCACAGTCTACCCAGCTACCTGTGTGTTCTACGTTCTACCTGTCGTCCTTAGCAGTGGACAACTACAGCTGTGCTTGCCCAGATAGGCTCCTGTGTGTCGAATACCAAGGAGGATCGATCGATTCAAGCGTATGACGGTATCGTGCTAAAAAAGAAAAAAGTTTATATATCGACCGTTTCCTATGTCTAACCTAACATGTCGGTTTGATTCGTTTTGTCGATTACCTATGTGTGTCCGATCTACAAGCCTTTGGTTTTGATTACCTGTTTATGTAAGACCTTCTACAACCAGGAAGATCGCTAACTAAGCGTTCTGCTTATATTGAACTAATCTTTCATATTCTACCATTCGCTAAGTTCACCTGACTTGTCGATTTGAAATTCTTAACGGAAACGGACATGTTTGTCGATTACCGGTATCACCAGTATGAACCCATTACAACATAAAACAATATCGGTTTGATCATTAATATTTATCGACACGTAACCTTAGGCTCAGGTACACATCGATATTATTTTGTTAGTGTTATATCAGATTGTCGATTGACCGACCATCGCCGCTAACCGTTATGCACGGAGTTAAAAACCAAGACCAAGGATCGGAGAGGCACGGGACGTGAACCCGGCCGTACTAAGGTCGGCTTACCACTAAGCCGGTTGAAGTACATATATATATAATATTTGATTCAGTCTGCTGCCAGTCTGTTGACTTCAAGCAAGGCTGCTTGGGAGTGACAGTCACATAAAATGCATAGGATAGCTGGACTGTCAACTATTGCCACCAAAAGTTGCTTTATAGACTGATTATCATATTTTATTTTTACATTATTATTATTACATTTTACATACCTCACCTATATTTTTATAACATTAATCTCTGGACGCCATTTTACTGACATTATTATCTACATGACGCCTTGATTGGGCTGACAGCAGACTCCATACTGTCACTATCAACCCCAACACTTCAGCACCCTCACCGACTAGGCGTTACATTAATACACACCGCGCGACTAAAGTTACCTGCGCGCAATTTAGCCAACAACAGACTACTAAACATTTCTTACCATTCAGGCCTGTCGTTGACAAGCACTTCTTGACCTATGCGATCTTACTATGCCTAGAGCCTGCTGTGATAGTTGTGGTGCTGTACATGACACGGGAGATACGATTGAGTGTGAACGAAAAAAAGCTAGCGCCAGGCCGAGCACACGCTCACAGACGACGCGGGGGATGACAGGCCTGAAAAGATGCCGACCGAGGAGGTGCCCTTGAGTGTTTTGGAGGGGGCTACACTACTAGAACGGAAGGAGCGTGCAGCAAAGGAGGTGGAGGCATTGGAACTAGAGG
>CM059186.1:11536967-11612887 GCA_030323885.1 Branchipolynoe longqiensis
TATTCACATTACTTCTTAATCTTAGTTGGTTATGCTTCGTTTGTGCCCCATACTTGTATGTATGCTAACGAACTGCCTGGTGAATGTAGGTCATTTGTCAGTAGCCCTTACCTGTCTATATAGGAACAGACGAGCTGGTAAAAAAGTAGACCATCCATTGGTAACCATTTCCCGTCCGTATACTAATAGATAAACAGGTGAAAGTAGGTCATTTGTTGCTATCCTGTACATGTCTGTATACTAACAGACACACAAGGGAAAGGAGGTCATTTGTTGCTATCCTGTACCTGTCTGTATACTAACAGACACACAAGGGAAAGGAGGTCATTTGTTGCTATCCTGTACCTGTCTGTATACTAACAGACACACAAGGGAAAGGAGGTCATTTGTTGCTATCCTGTACCTGTTTGTATACTAACAGACAAACAATTGAAAGTAGGGCATTGGTTGCTACTTGTCTGTATACGAACAGACAAACAGGTGAATGTAGGTAATTTGTTGCTATGTGTCTGTATACTAACAGACAAACAGGTGAAAGTAGGGCATTGGTTTCTACGTGTCTGTATACAAACAGACAAACAGGTGAAAGTAGGTAATTTGTTGCTGCGTGTTTGTATACAAACAGACAAACAGGTGAAAGTAGGGCATTGGTTGCTACCCATTATCTGCATGTATACTAACAGTAGGTACTCCAAAGTGGGCATGTAGGGTGTCCGCAGCGCGAAATTGGACATATTTTAACCCTTTCAAAAACACTCCAATCTTCACTAATTCTGCTTGGTTTGAAATAAAATTTATATGAAATTAAAGCTCATTCTTTTGACTTTTAGGGTATCTAATTTGTAATTATTATTATCAAATAAATTACAGTCAATGGACACTTGTTGGGGGGTACCATCGGCAGCTCTGAGCATGCTCGCCGAGTTTGTTTTCATCCAGTCTGAGCTACTCCCTTCCCTAAAATTGATACCTTGGTGAGTACAGTGAACTGAGCTAAAAATAACCACCAATGAAAGACAGAGAAGAAACTAGGCTTCATTAGCATATCAAGCTTGGGTGTTTTTGAGTGGGAAATTTGATTGAACTGAAGGAGTGAAAACATTAAGACATTAATCCTCCTTGAAAATTGATCAGGATCGTTTTGAAAATTATATCATCAGAAAGCTTAAGTCTTCCTCTACCTAACCAGACCAATATTTGGTTGAGATTTATATCATGCGCATCAAGGTTGGTCTGAGAAGTGACTGCTGCAAGAATGTGGCTATTGTCAGCTCGCGATGCCTAAAAGTGAATGTTGTCTTTCTTTCTCTGATCAGTTAGAAAATGATGTCATCATGTAGAGCTTTTAATTCTGGTTATTTTGGTATAAAGATTGCTGTGATAGGACAATTAGAATGGGAGTTATGCTATTTTTCTTTATTTTACTGAATTTATTATTGGTGGTTGCTGGAAATTAAGGAATTTAGCAAGTTTGACATGAAATTTCAGAAAGAATACTAACAGTGATGGTCTGTAAATTGAGCTTCTTATTTGTACTATAGAGAATGAGATTCTTTAATATTGGACAGATCATATGCAAAATAGCTTCCAGGTGGGACCCTAAAAACCAAGATTTGGCTAATTTGGAAATGTGCACAAATCAGGGTAAAAAAATCAATCTTTAAACACTCATAACTTTGCAGCTATTCAATCGATCTAAATGATTTTGATATCATTGAGATCCAATTTAAAAGATCTGTACAGATATATAACTTGTAATACTGACCTGTTGAAAATAGAAATCACTTTGGAGTACTACTAACAGACAAACTGGAAACAACCCACCACAACAACAACAAAACAACCCCACCGTCTGATCTAACAGACAAACTGATGAAAGTAGGTCATTTGTTGTTACCCCTTACCTGTCTGTATTCTAACAGACAAACTGATGAAAGTAGGTCATTTGTTGTTACCCCTTACCTGTCTGTATTCTAACAGACAAACTGGTGAAAGTAGGTCATTAGTTGTTACCCCTTACCTGTCTGTATTCTAACAGACAAACTGATGAAAGTAGGTCATTAGTTGTTACCCCTTACCCCTTACCTGTCTGTATTCTAACAGACAAACTGGTGAAAGTAGGTCATTTGTTGTTACCCCTTACCTGTCTGTATTCTAACAGACAAACTGGTGAAAGTAGGTCATTTGTTGTTACCCCTTACCTGTCTGTATTCTAACAGACAAACTGGTGAAATAGTCATTTGTTGTTACCCCTTACCTGTCTGTATTCTAACAGACAACTGGTGAAAGTAGGATTTGTTGTTACCCCTTACCTGTCTGTACTCTAACAGACAAACTGGTGAAAGTAGGTCATTTGTTGTTACCCCTTACCTGTCTTATTCTAACAGACAAACTGGTGAAAGTAGGTCATTTGTTGTTACCCCTTACCTGTCTGTATTCTAACAGACAAACTGGTGAAAGTAGGTCATTTGTTGTTACCCCTTACCTGTCTGTATTCTAACAGACAAACTGGTGAAAGTAGGTCATTTGTTGTTACCCCTTACCTGTCTGTATTCTAACAGACAAACTGGTGAAAGTAGGTCATTTGTTGTTACCCCTTACCTGTCTGTATCTAACAGACAAACTGGTGAAAGTAGGATTGTGTTACCCCTCCCTGTCTGTATTCTAACAGACAAATGTGAAAGTAGGTCATTTGTTGTTACCCCTTACCTGTCTGTATTCTAACAGACAAACTGGTGAAAGTAGGTCATTTGTTGTGACCCCTTACCTGTCTGTATTCTAACAGACAACAGGTGAAAGTAGGTCATTGGTTGTTACCCCTTACCTGTCTGTATTCTAACAGACAAACTGGTGAAAGTAGGTCATTTGTTGTTACCCCTTACCCCTTACCTGTCTGTATTCTAACAGACAAACTGATGAAAGTAGGTCATTTGTTGTAACCCCTTACCTGTCTGTATTCTAACAGACAAACTGGTGAAAGTAGGTCATTTGTTGTTACCCCTTACCTGTCTGTATTCTAACAGACAAACTGGTGAAAGTAGGTCATTTGTTGTTACCCCTTACCCCTTACCTGTCTGTATTCTAACAGACAAACTGGTGAAAGTAGGTCATTTGTTGTAACCCCTTACCTGTCTGTATTCTAACAGACAAACTGATGAAAGTAGGTCATTTGTTGTAACCCCTTACCTGTCTGTATTTTAACAGACAAACTGGTGAAAGTAGGTCATTTGTTGTTACCCCTTACCCCTTACCTGTCTGTATTCTAACAGACAAACTGGTGAAAGTAGGTCATTTGTTGTAACCCTTACCTGTCTGTATTCTAACAGACAAACTGGTGAAAGTAGGTCATTTGTTGTAACCCCTTACCTGTCTGTATTCTAACAGACAAACTGGTGAAAGTAGGTCATTTGTTGTTACCCCTTACCTGTCTGTATTCTAACAGACAAACTGGTGAAAGTAGGTCATTTGTTGTTACCCCTTACCTGTCTGTATTCTAACAGACAAACTGGTGAAAGTAGGTCATTTGTTGTTACCCCTTACCTGTCTGTATTCTAACAGACAAACTGGTGAAAGTAGGTCATTTGTTGTTACCCCTTACCTGTCTGTATTCTAACAGACAAACTGATGAAAGTAGGTCATTTGTTGTTACCCCTTACCTGTCTGTATTCTAACAGACAAACTGGTGAAAGTAGGTCATTTGTTGTTACCCCTTACCTGTCTGTATTCTAACAGACAAACTGGTGAAAGTAGGTCATTTGTTGTTACCCCTTACCTGTCTGTATTCTAACAGACAACAGGTGAAAGTAGGTCATTTGTTGTAACCCCTTACCTGTCTGTATTCTAACAGACAAACTGGTGAAAGTAGGTCATTTGTTGTTACCCCTTACCTGTCTGTATTCTAACAGACAAACTGGTGAAAGTAGGTCATTTGTTGTTTACCTTACCTGTCTGTATTCTAACAGACAAACTGATGAAAGTAGGTCATTTGTTGTTACCCCTTACCTGTCTGTATTCTAACAGACAAACTGGTGAAAGTAGGTCATTTGTTGTTACCCCTTACCTGTCTGTATTCTAACAGACAAACTGGTGAAAGTAGGTCATTTGTTGTTACCCCTTACCTGTCTGTATTCTAACAGACAAACTGGTGAAAGTAGGTCATTTGTTGTAACCCCTTACCTGTCTGTATTCTAACAGACAAACTGGTGAAAGTAGGTCATTTGTTGTTACCCCTTACCTGTCTGTATTCTAACAGACAAACTGGTGAAAGTAGGTCATTTGTTGTTACCCCTTACCTGTCTGTATTCTAACAGACAAACTGGTGAAAGTAGGTCATTTGTTGTTACCCCTTACCTGTCTGTATTCTAACAGACAAACTGGTGAAAGTAGGTCATTTGTTGTTACCCCTTACCTGTCTGTATTCTAACAGACAAACTGGTGAAAGTAGGTCATTTGTTGTTACCCCTTACCTGTCTGTATTCTAACAGACAAACTGGTGAAAGTAGGTCATTTGTTGTTACCCCTTACCTGTCTGTATTCTAACAGACAAACTGGTGAAAGTAGGTCATTTGTTGTTACCCCTTACCTGTCTGTATTCTAACAGACAAACTGGTGAAAGTAGGTCATTTGTTGTTACCCCTTACCTGTCTGTATTCTAACAGACAAACTGGTGAAAGTAGGTCATTTGTTGTTACCCCTTACCTGTCTGTATTCTAACAGACAAACTGGTGAAAGTAGGTCATTTGTTGTTACCCCTTACCTGTCTGTATTCTAACAGAAAACTGGTGAAAGTAGGTCATTTGTTGATTACCCCTTACCTGTCTGTATTCTAACAGACAAACTGGTGAAAGTAGGTCATTTGTTGTTACCCTTACCTGTCTGTATTCTAACAGACAAACTGGTGAAAGTAGGTCATTTGTTGTTACCCCTTACCTTCTGTATTTAACAGACAAACGGAAAGTAGGTCATTTGTTACCCCTTACCTGTCTGTATTCTAACAGACAAACTGGTGAAAGTAGGTCATTTGTTGTTACCCCTTACCTGTCTGTATTCTAACAGACAAACTGATGAAAGTAGGTCATTTGTTGTAACCCCTTACCTGTCTGTATTCTAACAGACAAACTGGTGAAAGTAGGTCATTTGTTGTTACCCCTTACCTGTCTGTATTCTAACAGACAAACTGATGAAAGTAGGTCATTTGTTGTTACCCCTTACCTGTC
Organism: Branchipolynoe longqiensis; assembly: GCA_030323885.1. Lineage (NCBI taxonomy): Eukaryota > Metazoa > Annelida > Polychaeta > Phyllodocida > Polynoidae > Branchipolynoe > Branchipolynoe longqiensis. The sequence continues at coordinate 11,542,184 of CM059186.1, forward strand.
TGTATTCTAACAGACAAACTGGTGAAAGTAGGTCATTTGTTGTTACCCCTTACCTGTCTGTATTCTAACAGACAAACTGATGAAAGTAGGTCATTTGTTGTTACCCCTTACCTGTCTGTATTCTAACAGACAAACTGGTGAAAGTAGGTCATTTGTTGATTACCCCTTACCTGTCTGTATTCTAACAGACAAACTGGTGAAAGTAGGTCATTTGTTGTAACCCTTACCTGTCTGTATTCTAACAGACAAACTGATGAAAGTAGGTCATTTGTTGTTACCCCTTACCTGTCTGTATTCTAACAGACAAACTGGTGAAAGTAGGTCATTTGTTGTTACCCCTTACCTGTCTGTATTCTAACAGACAAACTGGTGAATTCTAACAGACAAACTGGAAATAGGTGATTTGTTGTTACCCCTTACCTGTCTGTATTCTAACAGACAAACTGGCGAAAGTAGGTGATTTGTTGTTACCCCTTACCTGTCTGTATTCTAACAGACAAACTGGCGAAAGTAGGTCATTGGTTGTAACCCCTTACCTGTCTGTATTTTAACAGACAAACTGGTGAAAGTAGGTCATTTGTTGTAACCCCTTACCCCTTACCTGTCTGTATTCTAACAGACAAACTGGTGAAAGTAGGTCATTTGTTGTAACCCCTTACCTGTCTGTATTCTAACAGACAAACTGGCGAAAGTAGGTGATTTGTTGTTACCCCTTACCTGTTGTATTCTAACAGACCCCACCCACACAACAAACAAAAGTATTTTGTACCCCTTACCTGTCTGTATTCTAACAGACAAACTGGTGAAAGTAGGTCATTTGTTGTAACCCCTTACCTGTCTGTATACCAACAGACAAACTGGTTAAAGTAGGTGATTTGTTGTTACCCCTTACCTGTCTGTATTCTAACAGACAAACTGGTGAAAGTAGGTCATTTGTTGTTACCGCTACAAACTGGCGAAAGTAGGTGATTTGTTGTTACCCCTTACCTGTCTGTATACCAACAGACAAACAGGCGAAAGTAGGTAATTTCTTGCTAACCCTCCTTACCCGTCCGTCTCATAACAGACGGAACAGATGAAAGTAGATCATTCGTTAGTAGCCCTCACCTCTCTGTATGCTAACAAAGAGCATCAGACTACAAATGTATTCTTAGCGTGATGATAAGTGCTCTGGTATGTCGCCACGGTGCGTGTTTGGGGGGGAGGGGGGGGGGTAGTGTGCGCGCTTCTCGCGCATGCTCACTGAAGGTTTCTTTGTTACACTAGTTCCCGGGCTGATCAGCCCCGAAGCCGGGCATTAATCTGGTACAGTCGGCCGTAGGCGGAAGTCTTTGTGCGCATGTCTGTACCTGACGCCGCGCACGATGAACGTGCGCCATTCGTCGCATGCGCAGACGACTTTCCCTTGAAGGAAGTGATGGGGGGTTTGCATCATATTCGTGTCGTGGGGGGAGGGGGTGGAAATATTGCGACTATAGCGGGAATCGAGCACAATCTCTTGCATTCCGGGCCAGTGTGCTAGCCATTTCACCACCTAGGCTTCCTGATGTCACCATCGTTCCCATGCCTACCTGTTTATGAGCCTCCTTGCCTGTGAGGTCAGTGCAGACTACTGCATTAGGATAGTCGGCGGTGGCTCATAATAGACGAAGGTTTTTTTTTTTAGGTATACGTCCTGGCAACATCTAAGGTCATATCAGGACGGGTACCGACTTGTGACAGTGCACACATGCCCCACTGGAAGCTCAGGCCACCAGCACCATAACCTGATATCCCACGTAGTGTCACGGGAACCTTGGGTATGATATCCTACTCAGTCGTGTATACAGTGTTTGTGGATTCATAACGAATTGGTTTATAATTATATTGCTCGCTACCCCTATTGAGATACAGTATATAGTGTGACGGGCACCATGAGTACCATATCCTAGTCAGTCACATATTCATATCAGGACCAGCAATAGATTGTAACAGTGTTAGTGCATTCATTTTGGGGTGGTTTATATTGCCTGTTATCCCTGTTGATATACACTACAGTGTCGCGGGCACCATGGATACGATATCCTACTCAGTCACATATTCATATCAGGACCAGCAATAGATTGTAACAGTGTTCGTGGATTCATTTTGGAGTGGTTTATATTGTCTGCTATCCCTATTGAGATACACTATAGTGTCGTGGGCACCATTGATACGATATCCTACTCAATCACATATTCATATCAGGACCAGGAGAAGATTGTGACAGTGTTTGTGGAGTCATAGTGCTGTGGGTTATATTGCTTGTTACCCCTATTAAAATACACTGGATGTGATATCCTACTCAGTCAGGTATCCTGGCACAGCCACCAGTTCTTGCCCTCCTCCCTCTTGTAGATGTGGAATGCTAGGTATACACCTACCGTATACGATTCGCGCGCTAAAACTCGCGACCCAACCCGACCCGCTTAAAACTGAAAACGGGCCGATTCATTTTTCGAATCACGAATCGCAATTGTAAGGAAGCAGTTTTAGCCCTAAAACTGAATTTTAAGTCGCGAATCGCAATCGGTAGGTGTGCTAGGGGAGCGCACACCTCACGACTTTTGGGCAGTTTTAGATCGTATACGGTAGGTGGGTGCGGAAAAACGGTGGGTGTGTACCTAGCATAAAACACTGTGGCGGTGTTGTACAGTTGTTACCTTTAAATAGGTGCAGTCTATTTATTGACCCGTGTCAAATATTAGAATAAGTAACAAAGCATCCAAAATAATCTGTGGTTTTTTTCCATACGGAAAACAACGCTTAGAAACAGTTTAAATCGACGACGATGCAATATATTTGTTTCTTGTGAAGTTTTGTATGCTAGCAACATCTAAAGTTATACCGTCCTGATATGACCTTAGATGTTTCTAGGACGTAAAACAACAACAAAAACATCTAAAGTTATATCAAGACAGGTACAGACTTGTGACAGTGCCTACTCATGACAACGTTTAGTATTATAATGCTGCTTCATTGGGAGACCAGGCCACTGTGACCATCAATTATGCCAATATCCCACTCAGTTACATTATCCTGATATTGAGCAGACCAGACACGGTTTGTATTCAGGACAATTTGAATTAGATCTAATAATTGTGTTGATGTTGTTACATTCATTGATTAATCAGGGTAAATTTCAATCGCTGACGATTACTCTTTCTCGTTCCTACTACTCCTTACCCTATCCCAATAATGCCAAACACCAGACTAGTATAAATTTGTTCTGTCGTTAGTTTAACTCGGCCGCAGTTTAAATCCCACAACCTGCTACATGAGAAGTGGGCGTTCGTTCAACTCATTCAGCCGTCGTGTCTGGTTCTGATTTCTTTAAGACACCGTGTACTAAAAAAGCACACTTGTTACAGTGTTGCTGCAATCTGCCGCCAGGGTATCCATGTGCACAACTGGGATAAAAGTCGGGCACACGACACCTGGTGTGTGTTCAAAGAACTAACCCTGTAGCGATCCATAAACTCTTTTATCTTCTCTACCTAAAGGTCGTTTCCATGGAAACGGATCAAGGATGTATGTTGGGGAGCCAGAGTAGACGGGCATGGAGGGGTCTCAAACTGTATCTCATGGTGCCTGGGGATGGTTCTATAACACTTCCCACATCTGAGCGGTGATTGGCTGCGCGAAACCAGTCAAGTTGTTTCTGTTAAAGTTGCATAGTCCGATGGTTTTGAGTTTCTGTCATTTTTTCCGAGATAAATATATTGAATTGATTGTTATAATCTACCTTACTTTATCTTAAAGTACCTTTTTATTTTAAATGGCAACGTTTTGAGATATTTGAAGTGCAAACATGTCAAATTTGTTTTGGCAAGCACGCCAAAAACTCTGACACCAAAGGCTTCTGCAGTAACAGGTTCTATTAAATTGCCTCAGAATTCCCTTCTATTTGGCAACAAATGATTAATAAGTTCATCAGTATCTAAACTAGATTTGTAGAATCAAATCTAGATAATTGTTTTGGTTTAGAAATTTTGAAGCTTCATCGAAATATGCAGCTAGTTAGTGCCTGCATGTGCCTATCGCAGTATATTCTTTTCTTGAGGATTTATACTGCCTGTCATGGATAAGTCTGAATAGACTTGTTTTCACCATTAGACAGTTGGTCGATAGAACGTTACACTTTTACCGACCCAATGGATTTTTAACCTCCCACACCACATAGCCATGGTATGAGAGCAACTGGCCTTTGATGATGCTGTAAGTTATACACAGTGGTGGAAATCCAAATTGGCAGAGGTGGGGGGTCATGTGGAATCGAACCACTGACCTTCAGATTAGGAGTCTAACCTAGAAAAAAGTCAGACACTCTAACCACTCTGCCACAGAGGACACCAAATCGTATATCGCGACAACTGCAGGTTGTATGTAGCAAGAAACCCGCTAATATCGCAAATGCCTGCTTACAACAAAATAATGTAACCTATAAAAATAACTCATGAGTACGACAGGTTAACTACAAAATCATGATTGGCGTGATCTAGTACAACACAAACAAGTAACTACCGAGAAACCTATGAAAATCAATACACTTAATAGCATGATTAGACCTTAAGGCCTTACTAGCAACTAATGAAATTAACAAGTTACAATAGAAATGGATAAAAAAGAATAGTAAAAGGTGGATTTGGGATTGTTTGCAATCTACAAACAGTTGCAGCCCATCAAAAAAGAAATTCTAAATTATTACTAAGACAAAATTTAACAGATTTGAATCACATTGGACTAGTGTCCCGGTCGAGTCAAACCAATGACTTTAAAATTGATACTTGTCGCTTCCTAGCCAGGCACTCGGCATTATTAGGTATAGGGCAAGGACTGGTGTGCTCAGTGTCAGGATAATGTGACTGAGTGGGATACCAGGTCATGGTGCCGGCAGCCTGGTTTCCCAGTGGGACAGCACTATAAAGTCGCCATGAGTGCGCACTGTCACAAGTCGGTACCCGTCCTGATATGACCTTAGATGTTGCTAGGACGTAAAACAACAACAAACAAACAAACATTGGACTAGTGCTGCCCAGCAGTGAAAACAAGTGTTAACACACTGAAGGCCCGGTCACATACACGTTAGTGGACATAGTTGAACCTAGTGGAGGCTAACATAGTTGAACGTAGTTGAACGTCCTGGCATCCATACTTCTCTGGTACGTTCAACTATGTTCAACTATGTTAGCCTCCACTACGTTCAACTACATTCAACTACGTTCAACTATGTTCAACTACATTAGCCTCCATTATGTTCAACTACGTCCACTAACGTGTATGTGACCGGGCCTTTATACATTAGGGGTCGGGTAAATAAATTCATGAAACAAAAGAAAAGAAACAAAGAAATCCTCTTGGAAGGCTGGAATTTTGTTTAAATTCAACACTCTACGCAAGGTATTTTTCCATTTCATTTTTTATTTAATTTTATTATTACCTTTCCATTTGATCCCGAAGCGACTTAATTCGTCTGCAGTGAGTTAGTGCCTGAAGAAATCCACTTTCAGTTTCAGAAAAAAAATGATAGGGCATCAGTTGAAATCACTATCACGTAATTGTTCCCAGCCTAATTTCAAATGAGTCATGACGATCGCTTCCAATTTAGGATTGGGATATGCTAATAGTGGAGGGTAATCTCGCAATGACGAATAGACTACATCACGGTTCCGACTGCGCATGCGCTGAAAACGGGGCCAGGAGCAAAGCAAAGACGTCTGGCTATTGAGTTTGCCGATACGCATAGGGCAAAACTGGCATTTTATTCAAAATAAATAAAAATACATAACAAGTTGGCACAGACATGGACATGCAATATAATAATATAATGAATATGTTTAAGACACAACTCTCCATAATTAAGCATTTTGAGCTAAGAAACATACAATTTCAGTCACTTTACAGGCTGATGTTGACATCACCATTGATTAGTCAGAAGTAATTCTTGTTCTAAATATTAAAATGTCAAATGTGTCAACAAAAACTTGTATATAACCAATATCTGATTAACCCTACTCATTTTCTATTTCTACATATGTCATTAACCATAGAATATAAATAAAAACATGAATAAAATAAATAAACCTGACTCTGGCTATGGCTCTAACACTAGTCTGAGTGCCTAGATTTGTCTAAATCTAAATGCACATGGCATAAGATGTGCTGATTATATTGATGTAAATGCAATGCTGGATAAAAGATTAATATCTTAATTTATTATATATTTTTTTAGTTGGTATTCTATGTTTCAAACAAGAGCTGAGATGAGCTGAAACTAGCACATTTCATAGCTGCACCCAGTGTATTAGCATGTGCCATGTGCTTCTCGTGGCTTTGTTTTGCTCTGATGCATCCCACAATGCACCACGCCGCTGGAACCGTGATGTAGTCTATTACGACCGGAATCATTTCCCGAATAAAAAAAAAAGGTAACCACGATTATAATCATATCCTGGATAAAAAGGGTAACCATAGTTACAAACCTATCCAAGATTAAATGGGTTAAGGTGCCGACTACGCATGTGCCTTTATTTACATTGTTGGTTCGACGTCCAATAGCCGATGGTGAAAAACAATGTGCGCTACAGGCGTCGTGAAATAAAATAAACTTTCCTTTTTATTTACATTGCAATCGGTGGAATACTCCAGGTGCTGAAAGCATTTTGAGTTGTTGTTGGTTTACGTCCTAGCAACGTATGAGATCACATCAGGACGGACACCGTCTTGTGACATTGCACACTGAGAGACCCTAGTTTAGTCTGCAATGTGATCTATACGCCAATGTACTGCCGACGAGAACGAGGCTTGTGTCCATTCTTATATATTCAGGGATGAAAGATCTCCGTAATTTCGCGGATTTCCGTGATTTCGCGGATTTCCGCGATTGTGGATATTCACTGATTAACATTCACAAAATGTCATCATATTGTATAATATATATGACAACAGTAGATTAGTCTAAATCCTCTTCTTATATGACCTTAAATGTTGCTAGAACATAAAACCTAAATGAGAAAATTTAGGCATGGGCGATGATACAGTCATAACAAGGATAGTTGAAACCTGACTTCCGGCATTTTTCCACGATTCCCTGACAGTGCTAATCCTATGGGGAAGGGAAATCCGCGTGTTCGCGGAAATTCGCCGTTGGCGCCACGGTCTCAGCTTGATTTCTGCGTTTTTTTGTCAGAGACCACTTTCATCCCTGCATCATTGCTATCCGGGAACAGAAGTAGGAAGCAGGAGGTGGGAATAACACAACTTTATTTTCATGGCGGGCAGGTTAACCGGCTGACTAGTGCAGCTCTACTCAATGCAGCTGCGAGTGACCGGTAACAAGGCCCGACATGCAAGCGAAGTTATGGTAATTAATAATAGTCACATGAGAAATAAATACATTTTAATCACAATCACAGGACATTTCAATCATCATAAACAAAGCATTTTTATCATCAGTCATCAATCAATCATTAATCAATCATCAAACAATCATCAAACAATCATCAAATCTACATCAATGCAGATATTTCAATAATATGAGTTTCAATTTTTTATCAGGTCAATTCTTTAGTTTTTTCGTTAATTTAGTTTTTTGCTCGGGTTTATTTTTAAAGATCGAGTTAAGTGCATTGGTTGTGGGTGGGTGGGTTACAAAGACGTGTTGCTGCTATGGTGGGTCGTGGGTGAGTGGCTATTCCGAGGCTCGCAGGGGCGAGTCTGGGGGTTGGGGTTCTGAGGTTAAAGTTGATTGATCAAGGGTTTTTTCGGGGTTGGCCAGTGGGGTGGCTTGTTGGTGTGAGTGGCAGGTGGGAGGGGCTGTTTACCTGTTCTTTGCACCCCCTGCAATGACAGCAAATTAGCGCCACCAACTCATTTAACCCAATATTGCATTCCTCCTCCACAGATATGGCTTAGCAATGTGGACTCGCCGGCTTGACCTCAATGGCTGACGAGTGTGACATCAGCACAGCGTTACGTCACACTGTGACGCGCCTCAGTGACGTACCGCCCCACACAAGCCAGTCATAATGAGGTAAGTTCTAAGATAATTAAAGTTGTACAGTCCGATAATTTTTAAGTTTCTGCAATTTTCCGAGATAAATACATTTGATTGATCGTTATATAATCCACTTTACTTTAATTTGAGGTGACTTCTATTTCAAATGGCTAATTTGGCGATATTTGAAGTCGTGCTCTGAAACATGCCAAATTTAATTTGGCAAGCACGCCAACAATCTGCTACCAGAGGTTTTAGTAATAACAGGTTCTATTAAACTGCCTTAGTATGATGTACATTCTATGCAGAAACGAATTCCACGATTGGTTATTGCGCTATATTCTAATGACTTCATATGGTACTCGTGTTATTTGGCCGGGCAGAAGGCATCCGGGCATCAAAGTAGGATGTGTGTACTAATATTCGGTGTGGCTTTGCATTGCAGCTACTCACGCGTGCTGGCACATTACCCGTATGTGGTGGTGGCAGCCGTCATGGTGGTAGCCACCACGTGCATCGTCGTCACAGTCACCATCGGCAACATCCCTAACTTCGACGACCCACAACTGGTTAGTATAACGCATGTATATTGATGTCGCACCATCCCCCCCTCCAACACAACATCCTCCAGTACGCACAACTGGTCAGTATAACGCATGTATTACCATGCCATCCCCAAAGCCCCACATAGGGTTAGTATAACACATGTATTACCACCCACATCAGGTCAGTATAACATGTGTATTAATGCTGCATCCTCCAGTACCCACAGAGGGTCAGTATAACGCATGTATTACCATGACATCCCCAAAGCCCCACAGAGGGTCAGTATAACATGTATTACCACCCACAGCGGGTCAGTATAATATATGTAATTACCACAACACCCACAGAGGGTCAGTATAACATGTATTACCACCCACAGCGGGTCAGTATAATATATGTAATTACCACATCCCCAACACCCACAGAGGGTCAGTATAATGTGTATTAATGCTGCATCCTCCAGTACTCACAGTGGGTCAGTATAACAATGTATTACCATCCACAGCAGGTCAGTATATCATAATAATGAACACATCCCCAGCAGGTCAGTATAAGATGTGTATTAATGATGCATCCTCCAGTACCCAAGCGGGTCAGTATAACACATGTATTACCACCACATCACCCAACACTCACCTAGGGTCAGTATAACATATGTATTACTGCATCCTCCAACACCCACAGCGGTTCAGTATAACACATGTATCACCACCCACAGCAGGTCAGTATAACATGTAATTACCACATGCCCCAATACCCACAGTGGGTCAGTATAAGATGTGTATTAACACTGCATCCTCCAGTACCCACAGTGGGTCAGTATAAGATGTGTATTAACACTGCATCCTCCAATACCCACAGTGGGTCAGTATAAGATGTGTATTAACACTGCATCCTCCAGTACCCACAGTGGGTCAGTATAACACATGTATTACCATCACATCATCCAACACCCACATAGGGTCAGTATAACGTGTGTATTACCACATCCCCCAACATCCACAGCAGCTCAGAATAACACATGTATCACCACCCACAGCAGGTCAGTATAACATGTAATTACCACATGCCCCCAATACCCACAGTGGGTCAGTATAAGGAGTGTGTATTAACACTGCCTCCTCCAGTACCCACAGCAGGTCAGTATAACACATGTATCACCACCACATCCCCAATACCCACAGCGGGTCAGTATAACATGTGTATTACCACATCCCCCAATACCCACAGTGGGTCAGTATAAGTGGGTCAGGTGTGTATTAACACTGCCTCCTCCAGTACCCACAGCAGGTCAGTATAACACATGTATCACCACCACATCCCCAATACCCACATCGGGTCAGTATAAGTGGGTCAGGTGTGTATTAACACTGCCTCCTCCAGTACCCACAGCAGGTCAGTATAACACATGTATCACCACCACATCCCCAATACCCACAGCGGGTCAGTATAACATGTGTATTACCACATCCCCCAACACCCACAACAGGTCAGTATAGCACATGTATCAGCACCCACATCAGGTCAGTATAACATATGTAATTAACACATCCCCCAACACCCACAGTGGGTCAGTATAACATGTGTATTAACACTGCATCATCAAGTACCCACAGCGGGTCAGTATAACATGCATATCACCACATCCCCCAACACCCACAGTGGGTCAGTATAACATGTGTATTAACACTGCATCATCAAGTACCCACAGCGGGTCAGTATAACATGCATATCACCACATCCCCCCAACACCCACAGCGGGTCAGTATAACACATGTATTACCACCGCATCCCTCAGTACCGCCCCCCCCCTCCCCCCCTGACACCACTCCAAGGTCCGTACGGGGACTGGAAAGTCTTGAACTTGATGTTCCCCATTTCAAGGCCTTGAAAAGCCTTGAATTTAAACCTATTTGGGGTAATTAGTCTCGTAAAGCCTTAAATTCCATTAAACTGTTCCCATTGATCTAAATTAGTCCAAAATCGACATTCGCCATTGTTATTTTTTTCTCTCCTGAAATCCAAATGAAAATAGCAATGAATTCCTATCAAAACAGCCTTGAAATATGTTCACATGTGTATGGACCCTGCCACTCACCCCCCCCCCCCCCCTGATTCCCCTTGACACCACTCACCCCCCCTGACTCCCCCTTTTTACTCCCTGTGCAGGGGTTCGAGCCGAGGGGTACTGAGATCTCTGCGCGCCTGCGCACCTACATGAAGCTGCTCGACGAGACCCGCAGTATGCAGGCGGTCCCCTATCACCACACCGCCACACTCTCCAACCACAGGCACCGGACTGCCCACAACCACAGCGCCACCTTCAGGTACGGCCGCGCATCTCAAGGCCAACAAATTCAACATTTTACTATAAACTATAATTGTTTCTCAGGCACATTTTGTCAGAATTTGGGTTGGGGGGGATTTTTTTTTTTTTTTTTAAATTTCGGTTTGGAATTTATGGGCAATGGTACTTTATAATTATTTTTGGGGCGGTTTTAGAAATGTTATGCCTTCATGTGTATATATTATATACTATGTATATTATATGTATTATGTGTATTGTATATATTCTCGCGGGGGTGATGAAAATGGGAAATATTGTGCCTAGAGCAGGACTCGAACCCACATCTCTTTGCATTCCGGGCCAGTGTGCTAAGCATTACATCACCTAGGCTCCCCGATTGGACTGGTTTGCTTAGTATTAGTTAGGATATAATGTGACTGAGTGGGATATAGGGTTATGGTCCCTGGTCTCCCAGTGAGGCAGCACTTTAAAATCCCATTGAGTGTGCACTGTCACAAGTCGGTGCCCATCGTGATATGACCTTTGATGTTGCTAGGACATAAAACAACAACCGACAATAATTTAGAATGTTTAGAGCTAAAATTAGACAAATTGGCTTTTTGCCCTAAAACGACCTATTTGACCTAGTTATGTGCATTAAAACATTCTGAAACATGAATTTTCCAAAATTGTGATGGTTGGCAACTCTTAAAGAAATTCCAGCGAACATCAGATTATATACACGAGGAACCTGACTAATCCTGATATGACCTTCGATGTTGTTAGGATGTAATGCCCCAACAAACAAACAGTTGCTGGTGTTCTCTGTGGCAGAGTGGTTAGAGTGTCTTGACTTTTTTCTAGGTCGGACACCTAATCTGAAAGTTGGTGGTTCGATTCCCCCCCTCCCCCCCACCTCTGACAATTTGGATTTCCACCGCTGTGTATAACTTACAGCGTCATCAAAGGCCGGTTGCTCTCATACCATGTCTATGTGGTGTGGGAGGTTAAAAATCCCTTGGGTCGGTAAAAGTGTAGGCTCGGGCTTTCTATCGACAAACTGTCTAATGGTGAAAACAAGTCGATTCAGACTTATCCATGATGGGCAGTATAAATCTTCAAGAAAAAAAAAAATCTTCCTAATGCCTGGTACACACCTCCCGTTTACGATCGAAAACTGCCCGTTTCGCGCACAAAAATCGCTAGGTGTGCGCCCCCCGCGCACACCTAGCGATTGCGATTCGCGCATAAAACTCAGTTTTTAGTGCTAAAAGCGGCCGTTTACGATTGCGATTCGCGATTCGAAAAACGAATCGGCCCGTTTTCAGTTTTAAGCGGGTCGGGTCGAGTCACGAGTTTTAGTGCGCGAATCCTATACTGGAGGTGTGTACTAGCTTTGATTCGGGTGCACAAAACAGGTATCGTCACCTTTTAGTTTGCTCATGCTCTATAATCAATGGGTGGGAAGCAGATGGGATTGTTAGCTATGCCACTTTAAAAATAATGTGTGTCCTTTGTTGCTTATAACCTCATTAATTGCATTTATACCTGCGCCCTACGTGGGTTTGATTGGCAATAACAGAACCGTCATGAACACAAGCCCTGATTTTGAATAGCAAATAGACCTTCCGTTCGGAGCGTGCGCAGTCAGTGAGTTGTTGCCCGTGATATTAGTTGTTTGTTTGTTGTTTTACATCCTAGCAACATCTAAGGTCATATCAGTACGGGTACCGACTTGTGACAGTGTGCACTCATGGCGACTTTATAGTGCTGTCCCACTGGGAAACCAGGCTGCCAGCACCATGACCTGGTATCCCACTCAGTCACATTATCCTGACACTGAGCACACCAGTCCTTGCCCTGTCCTAATAATGCCGAGCGCCTGGCTAGGAAGCGACAAGTATCAATTTTTAAGTCATCGGTTTGACTCGACCAGTGTTCGAACCCTCGATCTACTAGCACGGGAGACGGACGTGATATTAGTTCTTGCCATTGCCGTCAGAGTGCGGGATGGGTGTAGAAATCCTCTATGAGGCATTTTCCACACAGCATGCTGCAGAGTGAGCAGCTACCTACATTCATTTTTGGTAGATCGTGGGATTCGAACCCACGGGTTCGAACTCTGGTTGAGTCAAACCGATGACTTAAAAGTTTATACTTGTCACTTCTTAGCCAGGCGTTCGGCATTATTAGGACAAGGCAAGGACTGGTTGGCTCAGTGTCAGGATAATGTGACTGAGTGGGAGTCGGTACCGGTCCTGATATGACAGGATGCAAAACTCCAACAACCAACCAACCAACCTCATTAGTTCCTGCCATTGCCATCAGAGGGTGGGTTAGTGGCAAAAGACCTTTTCCACAGAGCATGCTGCACAGTGAGATGCTACCCACAATGTTAGTTCTTGGAACTGCCGTCAGAGGGCAGGTTGATGATGGAACTCATGTATAAGACCTTTCAAACAGAGCATGCTGCACACAATGTTAGTTCTTGGCACTGCCGTCAGAGGGCAGGTTGATGATGGGAGCTCATGTATAAGACCTTTCAAACAGCATGCTGCACACAATGTTAGTTCTTGGCACTGCCGTCAGAGGGCAGGTTGATGATGGAACTCATGTATAAGACCTTTCAAACATTGCATGCTGTGCACAATGTTAGTTCTTGGCACTGCCGTCAGAGGGCAGGTTGATGATGGGAGCTCATGTATAAGACCTTTCAAACATAGCATGCTGTGCACAATGTTAGTTCTTGGCACTGCCGTCAGAGGGCAGGTTGATGATGGGAGCTCATGTATAAGACCTTTCAAACATTGCATGCTGTGCACAATGTTAGTTCTTGGCACTGCCGTCAGAGGGCAGGTTGATGATGGGAGCTCATGTATAAGACCTTTCAAACATAGCATGCTGTGCACAATGTTAGTTCTTGGCACTGCCGTCAGAGGGCAGGTTGATGATGGGAGCTCATGTATAAGACCTTTCAAACATAGCATGCTGTGCACAATGTTAGTTCTTGGCACTGCCGTCAGAGGGCAGGTTGATGATGGGAGCTCATGTATAAGACCTTTCAAACGGAGCATGCTGCACACAATGTTAGTTCTTGGCACTGCCGTCAGAGGGCAGGTTGATGATGGAACTCATGTATAAGACCTTTCAAACAGCATGCTGCACACAATGTTAGTTCTTGGCACTGCCATCAGAGGGCAGGTTGATGATGGAAGTCATGTATAAGACCTTTCAAACGGAGCATGCTGCGCACAATGTTAGGGCGTGTTGTGTTGGTGGTGGAAATCTTCTGTAATACCTTTTCCACAGAGCATGGTGCACAGCGAGTGGGTTAGCCAAAATATTAGTTCTTGCCATTGTCACCAGAGGGCAGGTTGGTGGTAGAAATCCTGTATATAAGACATTTTCCACACATTATCCTATATAGGGATCTAGTACCCATTGAATGACGTAGTTACTGTCAAGTACTCATTGAGTTCGGACCATAATTTATTTCAACGCCCTCGCTCTTCATTGATTGTGGAAATCGTCTATTGCATGTTTGTTTAAAGCTGCATAGTCCGATGAAATATCAAATTTTCAAAACCAAAACAATTATCTAGATTTGATTTTACATATCTAACTTAGATACTGATGCACTTATTAAGCATTTATCTCTACATAGAAGGGGTTACTGAGTCAATTTAACAGAACCTGTTACTGCAGAAGTCTATGGTGTCAGAGTTTTGGCAAGCTTGCCAAAACTAATTTTCCATGTTTGTACTAAAAATATCTCAAAAGTCTACGATTAAAAATAAAAGTAACTTTGAATTAATGTAAAGTAGCTCCTAGTGATCGATCTAATATATTTATCTCAGAAAAAAATACAGAAATACAAAACCATCGGACTATGCAACTTTAATATACTTGTTCCGTAGTGAGGGTGACGGTCAGCTGTCGGAGGATGAGGAGGACGAGGAGGCTGAGGACGAGACAGTGGCAACCAACATCACCGAGCCTTTCTTCTGTGGCCCACCTCGTAAGTTATCATCAGATCACAAGGGTGAAAGATCTCTACATTTCCGCTGATTTCCGTGATTTTCCGCAATAACGCGGAAGCACCTCATTGGCTTAGCACTGCCAGAGGAACGCCTTAAGAGATACATAATTTACCGGGAGAAAGATTTCCGCATTTTTAAATACATTTAAAAAAATTAAATTTAAGAAAATTAATATTTGTATTTATACATTATTAAAAATTGCATAGTCCGATTAAAACATCAAATTTTCAAAACCAAAACACTTATCTAGATTTGATTCTACATATTCAACTTTGACACTGGTGCACTTATTAAGCATTTGTTGCTGCATCATCATCATCATCATCATGCTGTCGGTCGCGATGCGACAAAGACTGCTTTCATTACTTGACTGCCGCTCTCCATTTAGCTCTCTGCTGTGAGAGTTGCGTCCATGAGTCGGTCTTAATGCCCATTTCATGAAAGCTGCCTGCAAAAGTGTTGAAGTGCTGCTGGCTTTTGCAAGTTACCAGCGGCACTCTCTCGGGGAGCAAATAGAGGTTTCACACCGGCAAGAACATGTCAAGACAGGCGCAAAACTATTTGTCCCTGCAGTGGCTGGTCGGGAGATGTTGGGAGTTCCATACATCAACCGCCCTTAATGCTGCCACAGTGACATGGTTTTCTGTTTAGGGTTTGCTCCCTTAGCCTTCGGTTCTGTCAAGAACCTGTACCACAAGGCAGTGGTTTAGAACTCTGCAAGGCAGGGGCGTCAAACTCCCTGAGGTATTCCTATACCTGCAATACCTGCATACCATTGCTGCATAGAAGGGCATAATAAGTCAATTAATAGAAACCGTTACTACTGAAGTCTATGGTGTCAGAGTTTTGGCGTGCTTGCCCAAATTATTTTGGCATGTTTTGACATAAAATATCTCCAAACTTAGCCATTTAAAATTAAAGTTACTTAAAGCTAAAGTAAAGTAGATTATAACGATTAGTATAATATATTTATCTCAGAAAATAGCAAAAACTCAAAAGCACCGGACTATGCAGCTTTAAACAAAGTAATTAATAATAATCATATTGATAATACTGCACGACCTTTTATATTATTCGTGTTTAACCAAAATAGTAACTTGTTTTAAAAATATATTACCTGATATCTGACATAATACATGGTTTTTGAATAATAATAGTAATGGTAATAATAGTAATAAGAATAGTAATAATAGTAGTAAATAGAATAGTAATAATAGTAAATGACGTTTTATGCGATCGTGTTTAATAAAAAAATAAAGTTACATATGTTTAAAAAATATAAAACATGTTTTTTCTAAATATATTAAGACATATTTAAAAGTAAAATTATTATTATTGACAATTTCTGACCTGTCATTTACATATGGAGAATGAAGCATAGTTAAAACACCGGCGGCTTTCCTTTCATCACAGAGAAGGAGTATGCGCGCATCACCTTCCGCAGCATCTCCGGCCGCTCTTTGTTCACGGCGTCCCACCTTCGCTCCATGTGCATCATCGAACAGGAGATGATTCGGCCTCACGCAGCCTTTGCCAACACCTGCGTCCGTTACACTCACTCTCACCGCTGCTGCAAAAGCTGGTCGCTAGGCAACTACGTGGCGCTCCTCTCGAACCGCTCCAGCTGTGATGACGTCACCGATGCTGACGTCAGCTACGTCCAGACGCTGCTGATAGGCTGTGCGCGGTTCTATCGCTCGCTCCACCTGTCGTCGAACTGCTACGAGTTCTATCCGAACGAGAACAATAACTGCTACTCGGTGCCAGTGCGCTGCCAGCGCTACAATGCAGTCTACAACATTCTGCATTATCTAGCGGATGTGGATTTCATGCCAACGACAGCGAACCCCATGCTGCCAAAGCTCTCGTTGGCCATGGTGTTCCTGCCTGTTGCGGCCGGCCTTGCTTCGGAGCCGCTGTTCCGCGCCATGGAGGCGATGACCCTGTCGCATGGCGACACTGAGCTGGTGGCAGTGAACTTCGACATCAAGCACAGACTGTTCGACCACTACCTGATGACAGACACAGTGTGGTTCGGCTGCGCGCTATTCATCATCCTTCTTCTAATGTGGATCTACACCTCTTCGCTCTTCATCACCACCATGACCATCATCACCATCTTCCTCTCACTCGCCATCTCCTACTTCCTGTACACCATGGTGTTCTCAATCAGCTTCTTCCCCTTCATGAACCTCCTGACGGTGGTCATCCTTGTAGGCGTAGGCGCAGATGACGTCTTCATCTACTGCAAGGTGTGGAGTCTAGCAAAGCTTGAAAAGAATGTCGGAACACTTGAGAAGATCATCAGCGACACATTGCGCCATGCGACACTATCCATGTTTGTCACTAGCCTCACCACCTCTGCCGCCTTCTTCGCAAACTACGTAAGTAGCATTACTGCACTGCGCTGCTTCGCCATCTATGCAGGGACGACTATCATCATCAACTACCTTCTCATGGTCACATGGATCCCTGCCATGATCGTTGTCTATGAGAAGTGGTGCTCGGACTGCCTTGTCTGCTACAGCCCTGATATCTACAGACCCAAGCGTGGCTTCTGTTTCTACTTTTGTAAGATCCCTTATAAGATCTACTACCTTCTCGCAGACTGGGCGAGGATCTTCTTTGAAAAGATCCTGCCCTGTCTTGTGGTGAAGCCGCGTTTCGTGTGGCTTGCGCTCTTCGGGAGTCTGGGCATCGCTGGCATTGTTATGGTGTTTTACGTACCACGCTTGAAACTCCCTTCATCGAATGAGTTCCAGGTGTTTTCCATTGATCATCCATTCGAAGTGTATGACTTCAAGGTGAAGGACCGCTTCTCATTTGAGAAGGCGGCCGGCAGCTATATGGCATCACTTCCATTGACGATAACCTGGGGCGTGAAGCCGGTGGACAACGGTGACCACTTGGACCCATTTAGCGAAGGCACCTTGGTCTACGATCCCACCTTCAACATCGCCACCCCAGAAGCCCAAAAGTGGCTGCTCAAGTTCTGTTCAAACCTGAGGCGGTCGCCTATGTATCAGCTGTCACCGGGTCCGCAGCTCTCGAACTGTTTCTTGGAGTCCTTCAAGAAGTTCATGCAGCAGGATTGCATGAGTGTCATGGGAAAGCCGGTCGCACCTTGTTGTCGCTCATCGACATTCCCTTACACAGAGCATGTGTTTCGACATTGCATGAAGGTGTATGAGCCATTGCTGTCGCAAACGCCAAGTATCTACTTCTCTTCGCTTGATGCCGGACTCCGCTACTCAAAGGACACCGGGCAGATTGTGGCTCTCATTGTGGAGTTCTACAGCAACCAGCCTTTTACGTTCAACCACACCAGCATGCGTGACTTCTACACCACCATGAACCAGTGGGTGAATGAGCAGATGCTGCACGCACCCGAAGAGATGCATGGGGGGTGGTTTGTCAGCCATTTGGACTTCTTCGATCTGCAGCAGTCGCTTGCGCATGACACTCCGATAGCGATTGGGGTTTCCATCACAGTCGCAACAGTCGTGAGTTTCTTTACCACGCTGAATCTGCTCATTAGCATATATGCCATGGTGAGCATCACATGTGCCATCTTTGTCACAGTCGGCTCCCTGGTGCTTCTCGGCTGGGAGCTCAACATTCTAGAGGCGGTGGTGATCACGATTGCTGTCGGCCTCTCGATGGACTTTGCCTTGCACTACGGCATGGCATACCGACTGTCGCCCGACCTGGACCGAGAGATGAGAGTGTGCTGCTCTCTTTCGCGAATGGGCAGTCCAGTAGCCATGGCCGCCCTAACAACATTCCTTGCCGGTGCGCTGATGATGCCGTCTACGGTGCTCGCCTATCGCCAGCTTGGCACATTCTTAATGCTGTCAATGAGCGTGAGCTGGCTGTATGGGACCTTCTTCTTCCAGTCGCTACTGCGAACGTTCGGCCCACAGGGCGGCTTCGGACAGTTCCACTGGCCGAGTTTGGATTGCTGCAGCGGGTCGGGGAGGGAGCACGTGGACAAGACAGTCTACGCGCTCTCTGAGTCGACTGTCAGCAGCTCGAGCACCAACCACGCGAACAGCAGCGAGACGCATGAGCTGGAGCCACTCACTGACAGGGAGCTCCTCAAGAGCTGCAACCAGCAGCGCCACCACCACCTGCACCAACTCAACCACCACCACCCCAACCATCACCAGCAGCACCACCACCTCCAGGCAAAGCTTCCACCCGCCAGGAACAAGAACAACAATCAGCCCCTCCATGACGCCGAACAACACAACAGCAACTGTGTCGACACTCTGGTCACCATCGACTCTCAGGCTGATCAGAGACCCCTGGTGGTGGCCGCCAACAACTACCACGCTAACGGCGGTGACTGCCTGTGTTCACCCGATGACGTCACGGGTCAGACGCTGCTGGAGAGCCCGGAGCAGGAGGAGGGCGACGTGTGCGAGCTGCTCGCCATGAACCACCGGAACCGGAACCACTCACAGGGCGATGGCGAGGTGTGGCGGAAGCGTCCCGAGCTCATCTAGGTCACGTGGTGCATGCTCACTCACACAATGCAACCTGCCCATCTCCTCCACCCCCCCCCCTCCCTGAGTTAAACTTAAAGCTGCATAGTCCGATGGAAGTATAACAAAATTGTCTAAGGATCAAATTCCATATACGCAGAATGCGAATGCAACAGAAAATGGAAAAGCATGTAAACGCACGGTGGTGCTTCCATATGTCCGGTTGCGAATGCGAATGTGTGGACTGCAAAGTGGATCGCTCAATGGACCAATCGGTGCGAATGCGTTTTTGTCACTTTTGCATTCGCATTCACATACCGCATACCGCGTATATGGAATCTTAGCTTTAGGTGAAACACCTCACTAGATTTGGTCCTACATAGTCATGTTAGGTAGATACTAGCGCACTCGATAAACATTTAGTGCAGTTTGTCGCCGCTGTTGTGCATGCCGAAATTGATTTTGAATGGTATCACTTGAAATATCTATATATGAAGTCAATCGTTTTAATTACAAAATTACTTCCAATTAAAGTAAAGTAGATTATTGTGATAAACATAATGTATTTTTCTAAGAAATATACAGAAGCTGAAACCATCGGATTATGCAACTTTAATGAGATAGGATTTGTTGGATCTATTTAGAACAAGTGTGTATATATTTACATGTGCATGCATTATATATATATACACCCATATATCTACATAGAGATATGTATATACATGTATATCTACATATATACATATATATGCACTCATGTAATACATGCAGATAATTCTGTATATCTCAGCATATATATATACATATATATCATGTGTATATATAATATTGTATATACATAATATGGTTTTGTATATACCTTTATATGCGGATATGCATATACTTATATGCATACAGATATATGCAGTAGTGTGTACATATATATGTGTACAATTATATAAACAGTGAAACCCTGACTTAAAGTTGCATGGTCCGATGAAATATAATTTTGTCAAAATTAAAACAACTACTTACATTTGATCCTATATATCCAACTTAGATACCTGTATATTAGCTAATGATTTGGGACAGCATATACAGAATAACCAGTGGATTTATAAGGGCACCCCTTTAGACACTCACTTTGAAACACCCATTATGCAGGGAGGCCATTAACCAATTAGGCCAATCTCGTGACCTCATTAGCCTCCCCCCAACCAAGTAGGCCTACTGTGCAGGGTCATCTCACATCACGTGGTCACTGCGAGATGACCATCTGGGTCATAGCCACAGGACTTTTGACAAGCTTGTCGAAATTATTGTTGGTTCTTTCACCTCAAATTACTTCAAAACTAATCATCTTTAATCAAAATCACTCCGGACTAATGATTAGTAGGTCATAACGATCAATTTGATATATTTATCTAAAAAATAAGTAAAAAATTCAAATGCCATCGGTCCATGCAACTTTAACCTTTCCTCATTTTACGCGAATACAGATATAACTGGAAGAGACATTGGACTCGTAATTCTTTAATTCAAAGGTCATTCAGTAAGCCCTTATTTAGCAGCGACCCCCACTTGTTTCGCGATGACATTTTATGGACCCCAACGATCGTATTATAACGGAGTTTCCCGGCATGCAGTTACACATGCATATATATGATATATATGATATATATATATATAAGACATACACATGTATATACATATATATATATATATATACATATACAGAGCAGCCTGCAAAATGTTCGCCTATGAATCTAATCATGTCAACTGCAGCTTAAGAAGAGTCTGTCCTTGCTAGAAGACTATGGTGATTTGCATACATTCCACGGCGTTCATGTCCATGACAGTTTGTACGGAAGTAGATTTGGGACGCGCTAGAGAACCGGAAGTAGCAAACCGGAAGTAGCAAACCGGAAGTAGCAAACCGGAAGTTCAAAGAGGCACGGCCGAATCTACCTCAAAGAGATATCTGGGCTTGAAAAGCAAAAACAGAAACCCTTAAAAAGGAAACAATTAAAGAAGAAAACACCCAGATTGGAGTGAAACATATCAAGATACAGTGTTCTGGTGCATGATAGTGATTATGAAGTAGATAAGGAGAGGATACCTTCATGTATGTATATGTGTATACATATATATATATATGTATATGTGTGTATATATGTACATATATGTATATATATATATACATGTATATACAGTAAAACATCTCTAAATCGACCGTCCTGATATGACCTTAGATGTTGCTAGGACGTAAAACAACAACAAACAAAACAAAATCTCCAAATCGAGCTTCCAGGGGACCGATTTTAGGTGGTCCATTTAGGGGGGTGGTCGGTTTAGGCAGTTAGAATACATAAAGCGATCGATATAGGGGAGTGGTCGATCTGTGGAGGTGGTCGGTTAGAGAGATTTTACTGTATATATATATATATATATATATATATATATATATATACACACATTTATATGTACATATATATATATGTATATATATTTATGTATATACATATATACATATAAGTACATATATATATATATATATATATATATATATATATACTTAAAATGGAATTACAATGGCATCGACTATATATACATATATACATATAATGATATATATACCTACATCTATACGGACCTGTCTGTTCGTTCACTTTACCTTGACAACTGTTGTCTGTAGCACATTGGTGGTATATGTATAGATTACAAAGGGTTTGATATATTTTGAATATTCAGATTTTTATCACGAGAATCAATCTTACAATCAACCTATATTTGCCTTGCGATTCCGATTCATGCTGAATTGTTCGGTTGAAGGGAGTTAGTAGCGAGTCATTACAAGTTGTGATCATTGAGTCATTGAAGCTGAACATGACCTCAAACTTGCATTGGTTTTGTTATTATGGGATACTTAAAACAAAAAATTGTTTGTGTAAATGAATATTGTGTCTGGTTTGCTTTTAAAGAGGTATTTTGACCCTCTTATTGTAGAAATGTCGGAACATAGATCTACCTGATTATATTCTAAATGTTAGATTATCAATCGTGAAGGAATTATTGTATATTTGTATTTTGTAGTTTGTATTATGGGATTATATTGTAAGTAATGCCTGTAGTAAATTACACCCAAAAGACATAAGCAGTATTGATTAACTAAACGATGGAGTGAATTTGTATTGTAATACTTTTTAAAGATTTTATATAAATATATATATATATATGTGATGTATATCTTTGTATTTTGATGTTGTCTGTGGAAACAAATTGTAATTTAATCAGAGAAGTAATGAATATTTCTCAGCATTCCCAACTTCTTATATACTAAATGTCAACTATCCCAGGTTGTTATTTTTTACATACATGTATATGAGACTGTCTCAAAAGGTGCTAAGCAATATGGGACAAAACTGTGTCCATTGTAACGATCAACACACTATCTACTTATGCATTTGCTCAGGATAAACTGATTTGTTTTTTACATGGTGTTTCATAATCCCAATAGAATACATATTGATTTGAAGCAAATGTCCTTGTGTTTTCAGTGTAACTGTTTCTGTGCTGTTTTGTGTCAATCGTTACTATGGACAAAAAAACGAAGAGTTAGCACCTTTTGAGACAGGCTCATATATACTGTTCCACAACGCGACGTCAGCTTCTCTTAAATGTCACATTGGATACAGGCTGCCTTTCTCCTGCTCTTAGTCGTATCCGATGATTACTGTGTCTGTATTGTGCTTAAACTTGGTCATTTCAATTTCCGAGCGAACCAGGAGTGTTCTACTTTTATGTGTGATGTGAATATCCCATCCCTAAAGAAGCTCCCCCCCCCCACACACACACACAACCACACACATAAACCACCTCATCCCCCTCCCCTCTCCCCTCTCCCTCTCCCTCCCCCTCTCCCTCTCCCTCCCCCTCCCCCTCCCTCTTCCCGCTGCCTGCCCTCCCTTACTTTCATAAGTGACCCGGATGTCCTCTGTAGCTGGACGAAAGAAGGAGGGGGGGAAAAAACCCACAAAAACTACCAAAAACGGGCCGTATTAGCGGCGCCGTTTAACAATGCTGCAGTCTTGCAGCCAGTGACCGCTAGGTCACGAACACCCCCATAAGCAAGCTCTGTGGCAGAGTGGTTAGAGTGTTTGACTTTTTTCTAGCTCGGAATCCTAATCCGAAGGTAGGTGGTTCGATTCCCCATGCCATCACCTCTGCCAATTTGGATTTCCACCACTGTATATAACTTACAGCGTCATCAAATGCCAGTTACTCTCATACCATGTCTGTGTGGTGTGGGAGGTTAAAAATCCCTTGGGTCGGTAAAAGTGTAGGCTCTGGCTTTCTATCGAACTGTCTAATGGTGAAAACAAGACTATTCAGATTTATGATCCCTATTTAGGCTTCTCAGACCGTGCTAGGGTGGGGAGCGAGACACACTGCAATGATCCAGACAATAGATGCAGTGTACAAGCGAAGTAGCTGCTGTAAGTACTCAGTCCCTGAGACTCTCAACTCAGACCAGACGCTGAGCGGTTAGTGTCTGTGTGTCTTGCTTGGGGTAACACAAACACCGTAGTGTCGGTTCAGATCTTTAATTCCCCCCAAGAAGTCAAGCGCTGCTCAGATTCTGACCCCGATGCATGTGTCGCGGGCTCTTAAATACTCCACCCTAGTTGGGAGGGTTGGTCACCTGACCACATGCGGTGGAACTGTGACCTATATAGTGCTACACTACACTACACTACACCTACAGCTCAACTACACGCCAGACCGAAGAGATTCGCTGCCGCCCCAACGCCTCGCCATTACAACGTTGTGAAGATGTCCCCAGCTTCTACAACACTCCCTACTGAAGTTAAGTCTTCAACCACAGATTGGGCCGATTTATCGGAGCCTCTCTACCCAATGTTGCAGTTCTGCAACCGGTAACCGTCGTAAGGTTACAAACACCCCCAATCGTCGTCGGCCTGTGCGCTAACATGCCCCGGCAGTGGCCGAGGTTGTGCAGGAGGAGAGCGGGGCAGTGTACAGGTATGGCTGTCCTCATTACAGTTGTATATTAAAATGAGGGCTGATCTGGCGACTTGAGTGATGGGTTTTTGTTTATGTAAGATAAGGATAGATTATAAACTTTCAGACCGCTGTTATCTGCCTCATGTCCCGCTTGCAATCTAGAGGGAAGTCCACCATAATCATAGTGTCCAGGTTTAAAAAAAAAAAAAGCTATCGCTTATGTCATTACTTATATTTGGGGCTGAAGGAGTTGGGTGGAGTGAGTAGGTGGAGTGAGATGGGGATGGTATGCGGAGGGAGTGAGTAGGCTGGGTGGCGGTGATGGGGGCTGGGTAGGTAGGTGGGTGGAGCGAGGGTGGAGTGGATGCAGTGAGGCAGGTGGAGTGAGCTGCATGGGTGGAGTGAGCGGGTAGCAATAGTGTGGGATAGGCAGGTGGCATGAGTGATCGGGATGGATGAAGTGAGGTAGGTGGGTGAAGTGAGTGATTTGGGTGGGTGGAGTGAGTGACCTGGGCAGATGGAGTGACCTAGGCAGGTGGAGTGAGATGGCATGTGGAGTGAGTGTGCTGGGCGGGTGGAGTGTGTGAGCTGGGCGGGTGGAGTGAGTGAGCTGGGTGGAGTGAGCTGAGCGCATGGAGTGAGTGGGGTGGAGTGAGCTGGGTTGGTGGAGTGAGCTGGGCGGGTGGAGTGAGCTGGGTGCAGTGAGCTGAGCGCATGGAGTGAGTGGGGTGGAGTGAGCTGGGTGGGTGGAGTGAGCTGGGTGGAGTGAACTGAGCGCATGGAGTGAGTGGGGTGGAGTGGAGTGAGCTGGGTTGGTGGAGTGAGATGGATGGGTCGGTGGAGTGCGTGAGCTTGGCGAGTGGAATGAGTGAGCTGCGCGTTGGAGTGAGCTGGGTGGGTGGAGTGAGTGAGATGGGTGGTTGAGTGGGTGGGGGAGTGAGTGAGATGGGCGGGTGGAGTGAGCTGGTGGGTGGAGCGAGTGACCTGGGTGGGTGGGGTGAGTGAGCTGGGCAGTGGAGTGAGTGAGCTGGATGGGTTGAGTGATCTGGGTGGGTGGAGTGAGTGACCTGGGCATTGGAGTGAGTGAGCTGGAAGGGTGGAGTGAGTGACCTGGGCAGGTGTAGTGCGCTGGGTGGGTGGAGTGAGTGAGCTGGGTGGGTGGCGTGAATGAGCAGGGCGGGTGGAGTGAGCTGGGTAGGTGGAGTGAGCTGGGTGGGTGGAGTGAGCTGGTGGGTGGAGTGAGCTGGGCGGGTGGAGTGAGCTGGGTGGGTGGAGTGAGCTGGGCGGGTGGAGTGAGTGAGCTGGGCGGGTGGCATGAGTGAGCTGGGTGGGTGGAGTGAGTGAGCTGGGCGGGTGGAGTGAGTAGCAGTCTATTCCCAGGTTCCCTCCCCGCTTGTCCTTTTTTTCTTTTTTTTTGTACATTAGTTGTTTAGGCCGGGGAAATTTCAGTCGCAGATGATTGGTCTTCCTCATTCCACTGCTCCTTGCCCTATCCTAATAATGCCGAGCGTCGGGCTAGGAAGCGACAAGTATCAATTTTGAAGTCATTGGTTTGACTCAACTAGGATTCAAACCCACGATCCCACGATCTACTAACACGGGAGATGGACGCTCTAACTCATTCGGCCATCCCTTAGCATCTATTTACCTGCACACCGGCGCCTTATCCAGTCTGACGGCCGCACGGCATGCTGGGAGCGGAACTGAGTTATCCCAGCGTCTGTGAAATCTAACAAGACACACACAGTCGGCTTATGATCAATGCGCGTGGGCGGTGCGGGGTGGTGGTGGTGGTGGTGGTGGTGGTGGTTGGGGTGGGAGGGGGTTGATGGGGAGGTCTGATGGGGGTGATGGGGAGGTTGTGGGGGGGGGGGTGCGGAGAGGGTGGGGGGGAGGTTGTGGGGGGGGGGGGGGGTGAGCTGAGTTCATCCCCGCCAACTCGGATCCCATCTGCGTCATTGTTTAGTTCTAACAATTGTTGTCTTTGATTATTTCTGGTTCATTGCTCTGTGATTTCGGGAAACTTGTCAATGGCTGCCATAAAAAAACCGTCATGGGCCTTTCAAGTTTCAGTGCGTACACGTTTGCCCAGCATCGGGTGTCAGCATGTGAGACTAGCCAGAACACAAAGCCGCAGTTAATATTAGTGCACACATGTTACTTTGCTACACGGGTACTTGCTGCTTTGGTGAATGACACGAGTGTACCATACGATTTCAGTAGAATATAGCTCCGTAGAAAATGGCAAAATAGGTCTGTACATGTGCGGTAAATAAAGACGGACATAATTGTATGTGTACACATTATAATAGTTCTCACGTGTAGGCATAGGTAGTTCAGATAGGCCTCAGCTTTCGGCTTCAACCCATTTGAAATCACCTCAACCACCTTCTTGGACTATTACATAAGGCTGCTATGTGAAGAAATTAGTCCATAGGGAAATCTGAAAGTTAGGGATCGTCAAGTAGTGGAGATGAATGATATCTCACTCAGTCACATTATCCTGATGCTGAGCAAACTAGTCCTGGTCCTATCCTATTAATGCTGAGTGCCAGGCTAGGTAGCAATGAGTATACATTTTGTACCTCTTTGGTTTGACTTGGTCGACGTGCAAAGACGCAACCTCTTGTATGGGAAGCTCTTGTATGGGAAACTCTTGTATGGGAAGCTCTTGTATGGTAAACTCTTGTATGGGAAGCTCTTGTATGGGAAACTCTTGTATAGGAAGTTCTTGTATGGGAAGTTCTTGTATGGGAAGCTCTTGTATGGGAAACTCTTGTATAGGAAGCTCTTGTATGGGAAGCTCTTGTATGGGAAACTCTTGTATAGGAAGCTCTTGTATGGGAAGTTCTTGTATGGGAAGCTCTTGTATGGGAAACTCTTGTATGGGAAACTCTTGTATAGGAAGCTCTTGTATGGGAAGTTCTTGTATGGGAAGTTCTTGTATGGGAAACTCTTGTATGGGAAGCTCTTGTGTGGGAAGCTCTTGTATGGGAAGCTAGCCAACGCGCTTAACGATTCAGCCGTCTCGTCCTGTCAAAGAACCATATTTGATATCTCAACTGATTACATCAACAGAATAACAAAAAGGTGTAATTGTGATATTACAACTTGAAATTAACACTGTTCATTAATGTTAATTATGGAGGTTACCACTAGAACCTCTGGATTGGTATAAACTTGACCTTTATATTTAGTAATTGTTGATATAATGCATGTATATCTCACTGCTTCCTGGCTACATTTGAAAAAAAAAGGGAAAAAATGAACAAAATTGAAAAATATCTCAACCATGCAGCCAGAAGAGGGGCCATAGACGTTTTGTCTTTATTGTATGATTGAAGGCAAGTTTTGAAAGAGATAGTTTTGCTAGTATTGAACATTTTTATCATTTAATTTGTGTGTGGGTAAAATTCTTAGGGGGTGAACAATTTCAACAAAATAAAAAACCTAAAGTAGTGTTGTAGTGCACACGTGAGGATCACCACCACGTGGTGGCGGCAGGAACTACGCTGACCTCTGTTGCCCTTCTGCAGCGACAGGTGGCAGCAGGCTAGCCACAAGCGGTCCTTGGGTAGACGCCCCTCTCTGCGACTTGCTAGCGACCACCCCCCAGCCATGGTGGAGGTTACCTGTGGCCTGGCTGGTCACGGGGGAGGGTGGGTCACTTGGTTCTGTGACACCGCAAAGAGCGGATTTGGAGAATAAACGGTGAAGCGTGTGTTTGTCTTCCCTGTCATCACTTCGCGCTGTGTTAAATACAGACCAGGGGGGAACCCGGCCAAACCATATGACACGGCCTATCACAGTAGTAATAATACATTTTTTAAATTTTCTTTTCCCCCCAATATAATACGTGTGTTTGAGGGTGTGTGGGTGGGTAAGGGTTTCAATACTGGACTGGTGGAAGGGACGCAGAGAGTGGTATTGCCCCACAAGGCTATACTTGCAACCCAAACTACGCTACTAGTCGGACTATGCAACTTTAATACTGTATATGGCTGATTTGTTGCTTGATTAATTGATTGTTGGAGTTTTATGTCCTCGCAACATCTACGGTCATATCAGGACGGGTACTGACTTGTAACAGTGTGCACTCATGGCGACTTTATAGTGCTGACCCACTGGGAAATCAGGCCACTGACACCATGACACGCTATCTCATTCAGTCACATTATCCTGACACTGAGCTAACCAGTCCTTGCCCTATCCTATTAATGCCGAGCGGCAGGCTAGGATGCGACAAGTATCAATTTTATAAGTCATTGGTTTGACTCGAGCGAATACCAAACTCCCAAGTTTCTGCACATGAGGCCCGCGCTCTAACGATTCGGCCCCAAACACCCACAAAACCAAAAAACAAAAAACCACCCACAACACCCAAACCCAACCAAAAACAAACAAAACAAAAACACAAACACCCCAAACAAAAAACCCCCCCACAAAACCACCACACCCCAAAAAATCAGAATTACCATAGGTTAGACATCCAATCCAATAGCCAATGATAAAAAGCAATGAGCTCTAGATGCGTCCTTAAATAAAACAAACTTTCGGATGTGCAACAGTCTGTCCTTACAACATGGCGATCCATATCTGATGAGTCAGCAAATAAGAAGAATGAGCCAGTTTGGTGAACGGGAGTCAGTTCTTGACAAACAAACGGACACTGGTTCCTGATGGTCAGAGATGAAAGGGGCGTGATCCAATGGTTCACCAGAAACCGAATGTTCTTTTATTTAAATTGATTAATCAATCAATTAAATTGATTAATGTTAAAGCTGTGTAGTCCAATGAAGATATAAAATTGTCAAAACCAAAAACCATTATCTAGATTTCATTCTACATATCTAAGTTAGATACTGGCACACTTATTAAACATTTGTCGCCACATAGAAGGGGATACTGAAATTATTTAAAGCTGCATAGTCCGCTGAAATATCAAATTTTCAAAACCAAACCATTTATCTAGATTTGATTTTAGATATCTAACTTAGATACTGATGCACTTATTAAGCATTTGTTTCTGCGTAGAAGGCAATACTGATTCAATTTAACAGAACCTGTTACTGCAGAAGTCTATGGTGTCAGAGTTTTTGCAAGCTTGCCAAAACTAATTTTCCATGTTTGCACTCAAAATATCTCAAAGGTTTACCATTTAAAATAAACGTAACTTTGAACTAGTGATCGATTTAATATATTTATCTCAGAAAAAATACCGAAATTCAAAACCATCGGACTATGCAACATTAATAGAAACCTACTACTGCAGAAGCCTATGTTTTGGCAGCTTGCCAACATTAATTTAGCATGTTAACACTGTAAATATCTCAAAAGTTAGCCAATTAAAATAAAAGTTACTTTGAAGGTAGATTATGACAATTAACTTAATATATTTATCTCAGAAAATGATAGAAACTCAAAACCATCTACATCAACCGACCATTGGACCGACTTTAAATGGTCCATTTAGGGAGGTGATCGGATTAGGGAGTTTCTTTTATCGTTACAACGGTATTGTATGGGTGATCGTTTGGGACCCAAATGAAGCGATTGATATAGGGGAGTGGTCGATCTGT
The DNA here is from genome assembly GCA_030323885.1 of Branchipolynoe longqiensis. Classification (NCBI taxonomy): domain Eukaryota; kingdom Metazoa; phylum Annelida; class Polychaeta; order Phyllodocida; family Polynoidae; genus Branchipolynoe; species Branchipolynoe longqiensis. The sequence continues at coordinate 11,572,141 of CM059186.1, forward strand.
GGGGGTGGTCAGTTAAAAAGGTTTAACTGTAATCTGATTTAGGGCACTAGTGTTCAATCAAGACGCGGTTGTCGTGTGTAATTTATCAGTCAGCAGGAATTCCTAAGAACAAGAACTCACCGCTCTTTCCAAGTGGAGGCTAGAACTGCTTGGTTGGTGTTTTTTTTTTTAGCAACACAGGCAGGTGGGAAAATAAACTGTCTGAGTTAAGTTGGTTGGTTGTTGGAGTTTTACGTCCGGACAACATCTAAGGTCATGTCAGGATGGGTACCGACTTGTGACAGTGCACACTCATGGCGACTTTTATAGTGCTGCCCCACTGGGAGACCATGCCACCAGCACCATGACCCGATATCCCACTCAGTCACATTATCCTGAGAGACTGAGCCAACCAGTCCTTGCCCTATCCTAATACTGCCGACCGCCTGGCTAGGAAGTGACAAGTATCAATTTTTAAGTCATCAGTTTGACTCGACCAGGGTTCGAACCTGTGTGTTGGAATCCCACGATCTACCAAAACGGTAGGCGGATGCTGAACCTATTTGGCCATCCCATCTGATCCTTAGTCTGATGATCAGGGTACACTTCAACCTCCGCTAGAGGGCGGGTCAGCGCGGAGGGAGTGAGGCGGGGATTGGGGAGGGGGGGGGGGGGGCTAAGCTGGGTGGGGTATGGGTGAGCGCGGATTGCGGGAGGAGAGTAGGTGCGAAGTGAGGAGGTGAGGGTGAGTGAGGGAGGGGGTGGGGGGTGGGGACTAGGGTGGGGTGGTGGGAGTGGGAGGGCGGGTGGAGTGGGTGTGGGGGGGGGGGGGGGGGCGGGTGCCTAACAGAGTGCTATAAGTGTAGAGCTACTTGGTCGGCCAGTAAATCCATGCCCCGACGCTGGTGCAAAAAGGTTTTACTTCTCCGCTAACCGCCTTCTCCTTCCACCTTTCACCACTGCGGACACGGCGCACAAAACCCCGCCCCGCCTCGCCCCGCCCAGCCCCGCCCAGCCCTGCCCCGCCTCGCCACGTTTCGCCACGCCCAGCCCAGCCTCGCCCCGCCCCGCCCCGCCCCGCCCCGCCCCGCCCCGCCCCGCGACCCACTCAGGGAGGCGCGCGTTCGTCTTGGAAGCCTTCATTGATTGTGTGAATTTACTGCATACAAAGTAAGCATTTCTGGGAGTTTTCTCTCCGCCCTCTTCGCACTCTCTCTCTCCGAGCTCTCCGCCCCCTCTCTCCACCTTCTCTCCGCCCTCCCCCCATCTCCATCCTCTCTCTCCACCTTCTCTCCGCCCTCTCCCCCATCTCCCGCCCCTCTCTCTGCCCCCTCTCTCCACCCTCTCTCCGCCCTCTTCCCCCCCCCCATCTCCGCCCACTCTCTCTGCCCCCTCTATCCACTCCCTCTCTCCACCTTCTCTCCGCCCATCTCCCCAATCCCATCTCCAACCCCTCTCTCCATTCCCTCTCCGCCCTCCTCCATCTTCTCTCCGCCCTCTCCGCCCCCTCTCCACCTTCTCTCCGCCCCTCTCCCCAGGATTTCTGGGTTTTTTTCTCTCCGCCCTCCCTCTGTCCGCCCTCCCTCTGTTCGCCCTCTCCCCGCGCTCTCTCCGACCTCTCCGCCCCTCTCTTCACCTCTCTCCGCTTCCCCCATCTCCGCCCCTTTCTCCGCCCCCTCCCACCCCTCTCTCCACCTCTCTTTCCCCATCTCCCCACCCATCTCCAACCCCTCTTCCCCCCCTCCCCCTCTCCATCTTCTCTCCGCCCCCATCTCTCCCCCCCATCTCCACCCCCTCTCTCACCAATCTCTCCCCCACCCATCTCCAACCCCTCTCTCCGTTCCCTCTCCGCCCTCTCTTCACCCCTTTTTTTGCCCATCTCTCCACCCTCTCGCCACCCGCTCTTCAACCCCTCTCCTGTCTCCACACCCTCTCCACCCTCTTCTCACGTCTCCCCCCCCCCTCTCCACCCTTCCTTCTGCCCTTCCTTCCGCCCCCACCGTTACTACCCCCCTCCACCCCCCCCCCCCCACTCCCCACCCCCTGTAGGATCTTGCGACTTCGAGGTGTGTGTTGTCTGTGTGTGTTGTCTGTGTGTTGTGTGTGCGTGTGGTGTGTGTGGGAGTGATGGGGTGAGGTGTTCCTATGGTATATAAACCAATCGTGTCAGTTCCCAATATGGTTGTGATGTGATATACACTAAAGTATACAGTCGGGTATCGGCAGGAGAGACAGACCTCGTGACGTAACACGCATTTACTCCGCAGTAAAGAGTGGTAAAACCCCACCAGTGTGTCCACATCGGTCAAAGTGAGATTCTCTGTGTTTGTTTTACACAACCTCACCTGGATTTGTGAGATGTTCTGTGTTTATTTTACACACAATCACCTGTATTTGTGCTACACACAATCACATGGATTTGTTTTACACACAATCACATAGATTTATTCTACACACAATCACATACATTTGTTTTACACACAATCACATAGATTTGTTTTACACACAATCACATCGATTTGTTTTACACACAATCACATCGATTTGTGTTATACACAATCACATCGATTTGTTTTACACACAATCACATAGATTTGTTTTACACACAATCACACAGATTTGTTTAACACACAATCACATAGATTTGTTTTACACACAATCACAAAGATTTGTTTTACACACAATCACATAGATTTGTTTTACACACAATCACATAGATTTGTTCTACACACAATCACATAGATTTGTTTTACACACAATCACATAGATTTGTGTTACACACAATCACATAGATTTGTGTTACACACAATCACATAGATTTGTGTTGCACACAGGTCGCCATGGTGTATGGACGACCCTACTTGTGTTACCGGCTACCAGACCTGTACAATAGTTTAATACACATGCCTAGCTGTGGCCACAATATCAGGTAGCTTTGCACGGTTTCAGCTAATTCTTATATATATGTGTCAATTTTCTTAATAAGAGTCATTATATATATGCATAGGTGTTCTGAGAGTTGGTCTAGTTTTGCCAATGGGTGTTCTAACAAACTCTACAGCGAGCCTGGAACGGGGGCTCTTTTATATTCATATATATATGCATATAATGCATATATTTGCATATTTATGTGTAAATACATATGTGTAAAAACACAAATAGTATACGTGTATATATATACTGTATGCTCGTGTGTGTATATTCATATATGCATACATATATATGTATATGCATATATATATATACATGTACATAATATATGCATAGTTGTGTACATAATATATGCATATACACGCATATATACACTTATTATATATGTTTATATACATGTATGATATATGCATATATACACATTTATAACAGTATATACACAATCATGTATGTATGTATATTTATAATGCATATAGATCCACATATTTGCATATATACATACATATGTGAAATCATATATATATACATGTATATATATGGATATATATATATATACAAATATATATGCATATAAATTGTCTACATTCAAACAAGGAGGAAAGGGTAGCGGTGATGGGATGGACAAGTCTTTATTGCTGTCTGGTTTGAAATCTGAGCATCAAATGAACAAATATGGCGGCCCAGCTGCGGAACCTGCCATTTTGGAGCCAACTAGAGCAGTCCCGGGCTCGACGGGGAACGGCCATTGATTGGACAATATATCTAACGAGCCAAATTCAAGATAATTAATTATTAATCGATCGATAATATTAATAATAGAACCATTTAATTCCGGCATTTATATACGCATAATATATTATACTCCTTATATATATATAGAAACATATGAGCATATGTACAATATTATACACATAAATGTATACATATGCACACAGAATGTATGTAAATGGTGTCACAATGTGATATATCAACGTGGAAATTCATATATCTCAGAAGAAAAGCTTGCACATGTTGCTCAAGCGAGGATATGTCAGGTGTCCACTGCGCATGTGCGTGGGTTCAAGGCGAGCTGTGAGGTCGGCACGGCGCCCTGTTATTGTGCATGAGAAATCGCGTCGTGTGATCATTAGAAATCGTCGTCGTCGTCGTCATCGTTGTCGCCCTGTCTGTCACATGATCATCTGCTTTGACATTTTTAAGAATTTTTTTTTTTTTTTAAAGATTAACACACAAAAATGTACATTGAATTTTCTTCTTTTTATTATTATTATTATTATTATTTTTATTTTTATTATTTTGTTTAGCATTTGCCAGTTTACTGTACATGGGTGCTTCCTCAGACCCCACCCGACACCTCCCACCCCCCATCCCCCACCCACCTTCCCGTCCTACCACCCACCCACCCACTCACCCAGCTTCCCGTCTCACCCACCCACCCACTCACCCACCTTTGGGTACACTTTATACGTGTATATTTTTATACTTCGCACTATATGTATAATATATGTATAGTGTCAACGTTTGTTAATCCGGACTATGTTTCCCACAGCCACTGTTCGAATTACCGAGGTGGTCGGATGAAATAATTTTGGTATAATAAATAACTTGTAAGATTTGATTGATTTGATTGGTAGTTGATTTATGCCGTGTCGGTAGCAATGGTCATATTCACGGTTAGATAACTTGAAAGATGATTAAATAATGTTGTAATCCTTTTACAGACAGGATCATTAAATAACATGTAGCACTGTGCTATTTTGTATAAATGGATTACATCTTATCAGATTATTAACTTGGCTGCACCCTATAATTGTGTTATAATTAGGAAGCGCATTAAATTACTTGTAATACTTTTATTATTTACGCACAATTGTCGGACTATGGTGACGGTTTTATGTTTTTCAGTGCTTTTGTATTGTATTTCACAAATAGGAATCTGATCGATTTTTGGATTGAGAGAAGAAATTAACGGCCAATATTTCGTAAACGCCCATCCCTTAAATGCCCATGTTCGGGTAAACGCCCACCTCCCACTTAGTCAATATTTCGTAAACGCCCATCCCTTAAGCGCTTAAGCGCCCATGTGTGGGTAAACGCCCCCCCCCCCACCCCCCAACTTCAGTGATTTGCCAATTTAAACGCCCAGGGCGTTAACCCTCGAGATTACGGTATATATACATATCTACATATACAGTGTATATATAATATAATATATATTATATATAATATATATTATGTAGAGCATCCGGCCGCAATATTAATTATAAAAACACGTAGAACCAGTGTGCATAACACACCGAATAAAGGAGACCGGAACGCCCACCAAGAATCACGGTTACTGACCCTGCAGACATTCATATCCAGCTATCCGAAACCCAACTTCCGGTGGACACGTGACCAAGTGCGCATGTCATTAGATACACATTGCATTTTGATGTTTGTTTGTTTGTTGTTGTTTTATGTCCTAGCAACATCTAAGGTCATATCAGGACGGGTACCGACTTGTGACAGTGCGCACTCATAGCGACTATATAGTGCTGTCCCACTGGGAAACCAGGCCGCCAGCACCATGACCTGGTATCCCACTCAGTCACATTATCCTGACACTGAGCATGCCAGTCCTTGCCCTGTCCTAATAATGCCGAGCGCCTGGCTAGGAAGCGACAAGTATCAATTTTTAAGTCATTGGTTTGACTCGAACAGGGTTCAAACCCACGATCTACCAGCACGGGAGACAGACGCATTTTGAAACTGCCACGTTAGGGTGTTTTGGGACAACTCCATTTAACCTTCCATGTGTATGTATGCCCACGTTAACTTGTGAATCATTTATGTCTTATTATTCCCACATTCTCGCGGGTTAATGCCCTGGGTGTTTAAATTGGCAAATCACTGAAGTGGGATGGTAGGCGTTTACCCACACATGGGCAGTTAAGGAGTAGGCGTTTATGAAATATTGGCCAAGTGGGGGTTGGGTGTTAACCCATACATGGGCATTAACCCACGAGAATACAGTTATTCACCTGTGCCAGTCTGATGCTATACGGATAAATATACCATTTCGTGCTTTTATATATGTGTGCTATATATATCATGATTTTTTGTTGTGTATTGAAAAGAAAAATCTAACTTTTCAACATGTGTATTCAATGCAGGCTTAACCGTGTTAATGCCACAACCCGAAGGTTCAACTATATTATTGCTTTCTCCTGCCAGTCCACGCGGATTCAAGAAAACTTGTTTTTTTTCTTTTTCTTTTCCTTTTTTTGTTGTTATGGACGGTAAGCTCACAAGATTCTCAAATGTGTGACGTCAAACCGACATGTCTAATGGTTTCCGTCATTAGAATAAATAAGGTGCATTGACTTGTGAATGGGGGTTGGGGGGTTGGGTTGGATAATGAGGGGTGGGTCATTTCTCTAATGGCCCTGTCACACTACGACGTAACGACATCAACTTAGGGAGAACGTGGAAAACGTCGAACTTCTAGGCGTAGTATGCAAATTTGGGCACAAGTTGAACGTGGATGCAGCATAGTGGATGAGATCGTAACGTCGGTAAAGCGTAGTGATACCATCATTCAACGAGAGAGGACAACGTCATTACGCTCACGGAATGTTATGAACGTTATTCCATCGCCAGAAGAACGTTTCGTGATGTTACATACTTCATGACACGGTGGCGAAACGTTGAACGTACGTTGAACGTGCGTTCTCCTGACGTTGCCATTACGCCGCGTGGACATTTCCACCCGGTTTAATGTGGGTCAACATAGTGGAACGTAGTTGAACGTAGTGAGCAGCGTTTGACTAACGTCCGTTTAATGTCATTGACGTTTGCTGAACGTGTACAGAACGTACGGCGAACGTAAACCCTTACGTTCGAGGTACGTCGAAAGTTTTGAACATGTCCAAAACCTCGATGTAACACGACGTAATGTGACGTAGCTCAACGTCATTCTGAAGTCATCATAACATAATCCAACGTACATCAATGTAATGATGAAAAATCACCACGTCAGGCTTACGTTGGCTCTTTACGTCATAGTCTGACAGGGGTATAAGCAGTTGTTGCTGTCTGGCACGAAATAAAAAAAATACAAGGTGTCAATTACAGAACCAACCATTAATGTATAATATATGTTCAAATCGATTTAAGCGGTTCTTTATCTGAATGTATATCAGGAATGTGCATATATTAATGTTGAAGGAGAGTGGGTGTGCATTATTATGATTATGATTATTATTGTCATTATTATCATTATTATTATCGTTATTACTTTGACAAATTATATATGGTCTGCTACCGTAAATAAACTGGATTTGACACAACTCTTGGACACGAGATTCCGATTTCCCGCAGGCTTCACTTGATGCAGAACCCGTGCAGTGTTCATATGATGCAGAATCTGTGCAGTGTTCACATGATGCAGATTCTGTGCAGTGTTCACATGATGCAGAACCCATGCAGTGTCAACACTATGCAGATGTTGTGCAGTGTTCACTTCATGCAGATGTTGTGCAGTGTTCACTTCATGCAGAATCTGCAGTGTTCACATGATGCAGATTTTGTGCAGTGTTCACATGATGCAGATTAGATGCAGTGTTTACATGATGCAGATTCGGTGCAGTGATCACATGACGCAGACCCCATGGAGTGTTCACATGATGCAGATCCTGTGCAGTGTCAAAACGATGCAGATTCTGTGCAGTGTTCACTTCATGCAGAATGTGTGCAGTATCCACATGATGCAGATTATGTACAGTGTTCACATGATGCAGATTATGTACAGTGTCCAAATGGTGCAGATCCTGTGCAGTGTTCACATGGTGCAGCTCAGACTGCAGACTGTGCAGTGTCCAGGTGATGCAGAATCTGTGCGGTGTTCACATGGTGTCGATCACGATGCAGATCCTTTGCAGATTCACGCGATGTAGATCACGATGCAGATCCTGAACAGTGTCGACATGGTGCAGATCACAATGCAGGTCGGGTGCAGTATTCACATGATGCAGAGCACGATACATACCCTGTGCAGTTTACCTGATGGAGAATCTCTGCAGTGTTCACATGCAGAACCTCTGCATTGTTCATGTGATGCAGATCCTGTGCAGCGTTCACACGATGCAGATATTGTTCAGTGTTATCATGATGGAGACATTCTGCAGTATTCAAGTGATACAGAACATTTGCAGTGTTTATGTGATGCAGAGTCTGCAGTGTTCACATGATGCAGAACCTCTGCAATGTCCGTGTGATGCAGAACCTCTGTTATGTTCATGTGATGCAGGTTCTTTGCAGTGTTCACATAATGCAGAATCTCTTCAGTGTCCATGTGATGCATATTCTCGTGTGTTCACATGATACAACATCTCTGCAGTGTTCATGTGATGCAGAGTCTGCGGTGTTCAAATGATGCAGATTCCATACAGTGCAGATCTCGTCTGCAGTGTTCCCGAGGTGCAGATTTCGTCTACAGTGTACACGTGATGCAGATCTCATCTGCAGTGTAGCCTGCCGTGTTTTGAGCAGCTAGATTTGAGTATTGATTCAATTATTACGGATTTGACATTATATAGATTATTTACCACCGGTTTTGAGAAGCTCGTTGTCAATCACTGCATACTATATATGTATATATACATATATATATAGATATATATATATATATATATATAGACGTAAATACATGTGTTCGTCTGTATCTTCATCTTCAACTCAGCATATTTTCTCAGAATTTCTATTCATGGATAAAAATGTACCGTATATTCATAAAATCTGTGTCCGCTTTCCTTCTGTTCTTTAACTGCACATAGATTATTATGGTAATTCTTTTTTTCTTTTCTTTATTTTTCTTGAAGATTTATACTGCCTATAATGGATAAGTCTGAAAAGACTTGTTTTCACCATTAGACAGTTTGTCGAGAGAAACCCCAAGCCTACACTTTTACCAACCCAAGGGATGTTTAATCTCCCACACCACATAGACATGGTATGAGAGCAACCAGCTTTTGATGACGCTGTAAGTTATACACAGTGGTGGAAATCCAAATTGGCGGAGGTGGGGGCTCAGAGAATCGAACCACTGACCTACAGATTAGGAGCCTTTCGGCTTTCGGTGTGGAAGGTAAAGGGTTGGCCAACCGAGTCAAGCCAATGGCTTACAAAATTGATACTTGTCGCTACCGAGCCTGGCACTCGGCATTAATAGGATAGGGCAAGGACTGGTTTGTTTAGTATAAGGATGATGTGAGACTTAAGTTGTGGTATCGGCAGCCTGATCTCCCAGTGGGGCAGCACTATATAGACTCTCCATGAGTGCACCCTGTCACGAGTCAGTATTCGACCAGACGGGATGGCTGAATGAGTTGAGCGTCCGTCTCCCGTTTTGGTAGATCGAGGGATTCGAATCAACGTGTTCGAATCCTGGTCGAGTCAAACCAATGACTTAAAAACTGATACTTGTAACTACCTAGACAGGCGCTGGAGACTATTATGATAGGGCAAGGACTGGTTGACTAAGTGTCCAGATAATGTGACTGAGTGGGATATCAGGTCATGGTGCTGGTGGCCTGGTCACCCAGTGGGGCAGCACTATAAAGTCGCCATGAGCATGCACTGTCACAAGTCGGTACCCGTCGGGATATGACCTTAGATGTTGCCAGGACGTAAAACTCCAACAACCAACCAAAAATCATCTACATCAACATCAGAGGTGTCTGGCATCAGGTGTGACTTTGCTGCACACAGACACACACACCCACTCCCACACACACACACACACACCCCAACATACACACTCACACACCCACCCACTCACATACCCATCCACTCACATGCACACACACACTCACACATACCCACTCACACACCCTCATAAACACACCCATACACCCACTCATACCCACACCCACTCACTCACACACACCCCAACACACACTCACCCACCCACTCACTCACACCCCAACACACTCACACACCCACACCCACTCATACACCCACACCCAACCACCCACTCACACACAGCCCAACACACACACTCACACCCACCTACTCACATACACCCCAACACACCCACTCACACCCACACACCCTCATACACACCCATACACACACCCATACACATCGACACAAACACTCATACACACCCACCCACACCCACTCACTCACACACCCCAACACACACTCACACCCAAACACCCTCATACACACACCCACACACACTCATACACACATCACACGCACACAGCCACTCACTCACACACACCCCCAACAAACACACTCACACACCCACCCACACACCCATACACAACCACACTCATACACACCCACACTCATACACACACACCACACTCACACACACCCCAACACACACACTCACCCACCCACTCACACTCATACATACACCAATAGACACACTCATACCCACAAACAGCCACCCCAACCCCAACACTCACTAAAACATCCTCACTCACAAACACACTCACACACACACTCACATACCCACACACACTCATGCACACACATACACACCCACTCATGCACTCGCACCCACACACACACACCAACACACACTCAACACACACACCAACTCCAACACTCACACACGCACAGATACCCACCCATACACACACTCATACACACCCACACATACACACACTCACACCAACCCAAACTCACACCCACACACACCAACCCTGACACACCACACCCACCCACACACACACCAACCCCAACCCTCACACACACACTAACATACCCACACACACACTCACACACACTTGAGGCGTGGTGTTTATTTATAGGATTCATCACTAGAAGGGTACAATAGACTTATTCATGTGCCAATGCTGGCTGGCTGTTAGTGTTAGTCTCCAGAGGTTAGCGACAACTGCGTCTCACTCTGAAAGGCAAGGTTGGTTGGAGTTTTACGTCCTGGCAACATCTATGGTCATCAGGACGGATACCGACTTGTGATACCGGACGCGGTGGCAGAATCGGTAGAGCGCAGGCTTCCCGTGCGGAAGGTCGGGAGTTCAATTCCAGGTCGAGTCAAACTAATGACTTACAAATTTGATACTTGTCGCCAGGCGTTCAGCATTATTAGGATAGGGCAAGGACTGGTTGGCTGAGTGTCCGGATAATGTGACTGGGTGGGATATCAGGTCATGGTGCTGGCAGCCTGGTCTTCCAGTAGGGCAGCACTATAAAGTTACCATGAGTGTGCACTGTCACAAGTCGGCATGTGTCCTGATATGACCTTAGACGTTGCCAGAACATAAAAGTGTATGAGTGTGTGTGAGTGGGTTTGTGAGTGTGAGTGGGGTGTGTGTGCGTGTGTGTGTGCTGTTTGCTTGTTTGTTGTTGTTTTATGTCCTAGCAACATTTACGGTCATATCAGGATGGGTACCGACTTGTGACAGTGCGCACTCATGGCGACTGTATAGTGCTGTCCCACTGGGAAACCAGGCCGCCGGCACCATGACCTGATATCACACTCAGTCACATTATCCTGACACTGAGCCAACTAGTCCCTGCCCTATCCTATTCATGCCGAACGCCTGGCTAGGAAGCAACAAGTATCAATTTTTACATCATTGGTTTGACTCGACCAGGGTTCGAACCCACGACCTACCAGTACGGGAGACGGACGCTCTAACTCATTAGGCCATCCCGTCTGGTCTCTGTGTGTGTGTGTGCAGCAAAGTCAACCAACCAACTCGTGACAGTTGCGCACTCATGGCGACTTTATAGTGCCGCCCCACTGGGAGACCGGGGCACCCACACCATGACCTGATAATATCCCACTAGGTCATGTTATCCTGACACTGAGCCAACCAGTCATTGCCCTATCCTAATAATGCCAAATGCCTGGCCAGGAAGCAAACACGTATACATGTTTAAGTCATCAGTTTGACTCGACCAGAGTTAGAATTCCATGATCTTGCAAAGCGGGAGATGGACGCTCAATTCATTCGGCGATCCCGTCTGGTCACAATGGCGGCAGTGCTTCTTTATCCTTTCAGACCTCCTGACTGGAGTTTACACTTTACAGAAGAACTGGTTTCACTCCCCATGGACTCTTTAAGAGTATCCACATTAAAGTTGCAAAGTCCGATGGGTTTGAGATTCTTGACATTTTTCTGAGATAAATATATACAAGTACTGGACCAAATATCCAGCAAGCTTGGGACCGGAAGTGGCTTGGATTTCTGCATTTTCCGGAGACAGCCTAAATATGAAGTTTAAAAATAGAATAAACAATGAAAAGTAATGAACTAAATTGTATTTAGCAGATACTAATTAAAGCACTTCTAAAGCAGGGTCTGTTATATCTTTATTAATCCACATTCTTAAAATATCTAATACTGCACCACGTATAGTTGGTTGGTTGTTGGAGTTTTACGTCCTGGCAACATTTATGGTCATATCCGGACGGGTACCGACTTGTGACAGCGTACACTCATGGTGACTTTATATTGCTGCCCCACTGGGAAATCAGACAGCCAGCACCATGCCCCAATATCCCACTCAGTCATATTATCCCGACACTGATCTGACCAGTCCTTGCTGTATCCTATTAATGCTGAGCGCCAAGCCAGTGAAGCAACAAGTATCAATTTTGTAAGATATTGGGTTGGCTCGACCGGGAATCGAACTCCCGATCTCCAGAACGGACTATAATGTCACGATGAGTGCGCACTGTCTGTCACAAGTCAGTGTCCGTGAATTTCACTTTTTGAATTAGATCTTTGAATCGTGTAATACATTAATATCACTCTCGTAACATGTAAATCAAAGACACATCCAGAACCTCATTTTAACATATACAACATAGTAAAACAAGATGTTATTGATTACTGTTAAGCAGACAAGGTTATGACTTACAAGAAAAAAGTTGAAAAATAAGTTGAAAAAAGTGTGGCTACATGCGCAGTGTAAATGTGTAGATTTTCACTTTTTCACATTAGCACAAAATCATATAAGTAAACTTTTAATTTCTTTCTTGGGATAGCTGCAATAAATATACTATTCCTAACATACTTAATGCACAGAGGATACAATCATTATTTGACTTGCAATCAATAAAAGAAAGAACAAATAATCAGCATCGTAATGTGGGAACCAAATATGTGGTGCCCAATTTTATAGAATAACCCATATATATATATATCTTCTGCCAACCTGGTAAGGTGCGTGTGCCGGAATTCTACAACATATACAAAAACACTCGAAGTGTCTATAGGCTGGATAGAACTGCTACGCGAGTGGTTTATATTTCCATAACTTCATTACACATATAATATTAAAGCTCCATAGTCCGATGAAGCATCAACATTTCAAAACCCAACCAATTACAATATAACCCCGTTAAACCAAGCACGGTTAAACCAAACGATCGGTTAATCCAAACTTGTTTCGGCGGCCCGGCAAAATACTACCATTTATCATATACAAAAGTCGGTTAAACCAAAGTCGATTTATCCAAACTATCGGTTAATCCAAACAAAATTGTCAGACATCAGGCCACTTCCGGTACGGTTAAACCAAACTTCCCCCCCCCCAGCATCACCCCCCCCCCCCCCCCACCACCACCACCACAGTAGTGGCAGGTGGGGGGAGGGCTTCGGCCTTGAGCCTGCCATGTCCAGCAATGCCACCGAATGAGCGACCTCGCTCATTCAAGACTATTACATGTGCAATACACTCTTACTCAAAGTCGAAGTCAAAGCTCGGTTAAACCAATGATCGGTTAATCCAAACAAATTTCTAGGGTCCCTTCAAGTTTGGTTTAACGGGGCTACACTGTATTTAGATTTGATTCTACATATCTAACTTATATACTGATGCACGTTTTAAGCATTTGTTGCCACAGAGAATATCTAATGTAATAGAACCTGTTACTGCAGAAGCCGATGGTGTCAAGTTTTGGCATGCTTGCCAAAACTAATTTTACGTGATTACAATCCAAATATTTCAAAAGATTGCCATTTAAAATAAAAGTTACTTTAGCCTAAAGTAAGGTAGATTATAACAATTAATTTAATATATTTAGCTCAGAAAATTGACAGAATCTCAAAACCATCGGACTATGCAACTTTAACCTCGTCTTCCACCAGGACCGGGCGCGGTCAGTTCCCGGTCGAGTCAAACCAATGACTTTGAAATTGCTACTTGTCACTTCCTAGCCAGGCACTCGGCATTAATAGGACAGAGCAAGGACTGGTTAGCTTAGTGTCAGGATAATATGACTGAGTGGGATATCAGGTCATGGTGCTGGTGGCCTGATTTCAGAATGGGGCAGCACTATAAAGTCACCATGGATGTGCGCTGTTACAAGTCAGTACCCATCCTGATATGACCTTAGATGTTACGACAAAACAACAAAGAACAACTCCAGGGCTTAGTTCCTGCTTCTGCCACTATGGCGCCACCCTGATACCAGCTGTCTCTGGTCACTACCGCCTCCAGACTTGCACTGATGGCAGATCATAAATACATGTATATATATAAATTGATATATAGTGAAAGTAGATACATAAATATATAGAGAAATGTTATTTAGAATTGATCAGTTATTTAACATTGCATAGTCCGATGGTTTTGAGTTTCTGTAGATTTTCTGAGATAAATATATATGAGATTGATCAGTATATTCTCTTTTACTTTAGTTTGAAATAACTTTTATTTTAAATGGGTAACTTTTGAGATATTTTAAATGCAAACATGTAAAATTAGTTTTGGCAAGCATGCCGAAACTCTGACAACATAAGCCTCTGCAAAAACATGTTCAGTTAATTTTATTCAGTATCCTCTTCTATGTAAAAACACATGTTTATTCATATTTAGAATAAAATCTACATAATTTTTGTGGGTTTAGAAAATTTGATGCTGCATCGGACTATGCGGCTTTAACATTGTTTACATTTCTTTCCTGTGTTTCACAGATCACTGGGTGTTGGGTTACAGTTGGGATACTATAGATGAATTTATCCATTTATTTTCACCACTTCGGAGCATTGGGTGGGTACACACAGTCAAACAAAACGCAATGAGTTGAGATCCATTATTTTTTAAAGGTTTGTCAATTATAACATGATGAAAATGATCAAATTCAATTGAAGTATCGCGTTACTGATTTCTATGCAAACAAACACCAGTCTGCTCCTTTTGGTCCTCCAGACCATTCCGATGTGAGTCACGTGACAGTGACGTCACTGGTCAATGTGTTTATATGTAATACATATATATATACATGTATATGAAGAGTTCAAAACCACGTAAACGCCAAACCAAAATGGAGATAAACATTGGAATCAAACCTACAAAAAGTTGATATTTGATATATTCCTACTTCTTTGTTCTTTGCTCCATAACCATATGATCATATATGAAAAGTGAAATTAGTGAGAAATAAAATTATTTTCAGGAAAAGATCTTTGATTTAAACTACATTTTTGGATTGGTGTTTACGTTGTTTTGCGCCTCAACTCTTCATATAAATATATAGTAAAACCTCCCTAACCGACCGCCTCCACAGATCGATCAGTCCCTTATATCGATCGCTTTATTTGGGTCCAAACAATACCACGGTAACCATATTATAACTCCCTAACCCGACCACCTCCCTAAATTGACAACTTAAAGTCAGTCGCAAGGTCGGTCGATTTAGAGAGGTTTTACTGTATATACATATATGTGCATATATATACATATATACATATTTTGGAGTGAGAGGGACAGGCTTGAGGCAGCGACAGGTGGCGCCACCAGGTGAGACAGAAGGCCTGACCAGTCGATGAGTGGAGGAGTGTCAGTTAGTTGGTGTAGTATCAGGTTTATATCAATTAAGGACACAGTTCATAGATAATCGGTTTCCGGATAACTATACTCATATATTTGCTTATGCAGCACATATATATATATAATATATATATATATAGGCAGTAAAACCTCTCTAAATCTACCAACCATGGGACCGAAATTAAATGGTCCATTTACTGATTTAGGGAGGTGGTCGGCTTAGGGAGTTTAAACAAAGCATTTACAATGGTATTGTATGGGCGATCATTTGGGACGCATATGAAGCGATGGATATAGAGAAGTGGTCGGTTAGAGAGGTTTTTCTGTATATATATATGTGATGTATAAGAATTATGCAAGTATATAGCCACGAAAGGGAATGTTTCCTATATGATCACCCATATGGTGTGTACTACTTCATGGGTGACCCCTTTTCACAGTTGGGCCAAGTGGCGCCACCATCCCCAACCCTACAATTACCAGTGGCGCGAAATACTGTCACTATATATACATCCTCCCCTGTATAGTTCTTGTTGATTTCACTCTCCTGTCTGACTTGACCCTTGACCCCTGACCCTTGACCCCTGAACAAGGCGAGACTTCATTCACACTATTCATGTGTGACATAATTCAGCATCAGAACGAGGCTGAGTACGCGTCGGATATTGGAAATTGTCATAAGACACTCCTGTGTGCCGATCTGTATGAACTACTACAGAAATTTAAGGAGTAAAATTTGAAGATATTCACTTTTGAAACTATATCATATTCATTTTTGCATGCCTTTTTTCTATTTATTGGTCAATTTTCATGAAGATTGAGTGATGATCAGATGCATTTCAGTAGGCAATGTCAACAAAGTCACTCACCTTGGCTGCCAATCTTTTCTTAAATTCAAAATTGCATAACTTTCTTAATATATATATATTTAAAAAATATATTTTAACCCTTTTAAAGCTTTTATTAATTGGTAATTACTAAGATTAGTTGTTTAACTGTGTTGCACACATAACTATGCTGACAGTGCTGCATTACATGATACCACCATAACTATGCAGACTTTAACTTGACAGTCACATTGTAGTTAAAGAATTGGAAAATCACCATGCAAGGGTCACCCAATCTTTGTGAACATTGGCCAATAGATAGAAAACAGGTATGCAAAGATGAATATGGTAGTTTCAAAAATGAATACCCTCAAATTTGAGTGATTTTGAGAGGTATTGGTCGACAAAAAAGTATTCACATTACTTTTCATACAACGGCGCCGCGCAGACGCGTACGTGGCCTCGGTTTGGTTTCAACATGGCCATGGCGTGAATAGTGTGAATACATATCTGCATCCCGCCATGCCCCCCCCCCCTCCCCACACGCCGCAGTCTGGTCCCGCGAGGTCTCGCCGCAGTCACCACCGTTCGCGATAGCAGCTCCCGCGGCGGCCATGTTGCCCTATCTCCGGTCGGTGGGCATGCCGACAGCTGATTGGTCGGCTGTCTCCGCGACTTCCGGTTCCGCCTAGACGGCCATGATGGAATGAGTAGGTCCTGCGAAAGAATGGCATGGTGATTGGGAGTGGTTAGTTCACGTTTCAGCCACTAGAGTTGTGTGTCTTCATGAATCCACATTGTGGGGCTTCAGCGGAGTAGATGTTGGTTGGTTGTTGGGGTTATACGTCCTGGAAACATCTAAGGTCATATTAGGACGGGTTCTGACTTGTGACAGTGTGCACTGATGGTGACGTTATAGTGCTGCCCCACTGGGAAATCAGGCTGACAGCACCATTCCCCGATATCCCACTCAGTCACATTATCCTGACACTGAGCTAACCAGTCGTTGCACTATCCTCTAATAAAGTCGAGTGCCTGGCTAGGAAATGACAAGTATCAATTTTGTACGGCATTGGTTTGGCTCGACTGGGAGTTATATAGTTACATAACAAAGAATCCTGTTGAACTCAAAACCCTCGGACCAGGCAACTATAAGAGATCATGGGAAGAGAACAGACACCATATATATATATATATGTGCTATGTGAATATATATAACCGTGGTCGTTATTTCTATTTCGCATACATATGTATATATATTTATATTTCATTATTTGGCTCATGTATGGGTTCCAAATAGTGCTCGCAGTCTCTGATTAATTGATAATATATATATATATATATATATATATATATATATGTATATATATATCATCCATATATATATATATATATATATGGATATGTATGTATTTGAGTATATATTCCTATGCGCATATATGTATATCCCACCATAAATATGTTTATATATGCATATATATATGGATATGTATGTATTTGAGTATATATATATATATATATATACAAATAAGACAGCTCCACGACTACATCCACATTTCCCAAATGTAACCGACGAAAAAAGATCAATAATTGAATGTATTCTAACTCAAGAGGTCTAAGCTCTCTTTCAAATTTTGGAGTCAGTATTTCACTACTCGACACAGTTTACACCAGTGAACTATGGGCTCTGTATTTTTGTATTTTTTGGGGGTACATTAGTTGTTTAAGCAGGGGAAATTTCAGTCGCAGATGACTGGTCTTCCTCATTCCACTGCTCCTTGCCCTATCCTAATAATGCCGAGTGTCTGACTAGGAAGCGACCAGTATCAATTTTTAAGTCATTGGTTTGACTCGACCAGGATTCGAACCCACGATCTAGCAACTCGGGAGACCGACGCTCTAACTCACTCGGCCATCCCGTCTGGAGTGTGGATGAAGATAGAACACAGATAATCGATATTTTAATATATTGATCTATTGATGTCATTAGCTGTCACTCAGCTGTAATTACCATTCAATTAATCTTCCCATGGTTTTGGGGAGTTTTACATCCTGGAAACATCTAAGGTCATATCAGGATGGGTACCGACTTGTGACAGCGCGCATTCATGGCAACTTTATAGTGCTTCAGTATCTAAGTTAAATATGTAGGACCAATATCCAGATAATTATTTTGGTTTTGAAAATTTGAGGTTTTTATTGGACTATGCTGCTTTTGAATAGGGAACGCCTTCCCCCCTCCCAAACAAAGCAAGGGAACACCATTCGCACGCGTTCCCACAGAACCACACCAAAGTGCTCGCAGTCTCTGTCTGTCTCATGTCGAGTGAATTATAACAAAGACCCTATAATACTAAGACGGCTCACTCAGCCTGTACTGTGTAATCAAAATGATCAAACCCATCGCTTGGTGCGCTGGCTGTTCTCTTGGTTAAACAGGTGCTATATTATATGTATAAATGTATATATGAATGTGAAAGATGTGTGATGATGGCGATGCTGATGATGATGCTGATGATGATGTGACTTTGTTCATAGCAATTTCATATTGATGTGTATTCACACTTACCTATCTCATGTATAATATAATTGTATGTGTTTATATGTGAAACACCAACCAGCAGCCGAGCTGATCAAACCCACCACAAGGTGGCACTGTGAAATTTACATTACCATGGGAGAGATAGGGAGTGAGCCTTCTTAGTATTATAGGGTCTTTGATTATAATAATTCCCTAGGAATTTAATTACACACATGGGTTGTTTTCAAATGACAGCGCGACATTGATTTCGCGCCGTCCCGATATGACCTTAGATGTTGCCAGGATGTAAAACTCCAACAACCAACCAACCATTGATTTCGCAATGCACTATGGGTATGGGCGCCATGTTGCTACCCTAACAATGACAACGAATTAAGGCATATATATCCCAGTGCTATCGATGATTCATAGAGTTTGTGTGTTGTTGTTTTACATCCTAGCAACATTTAAGGTCATATCAGGATGGGCACCGACTTGTGGCGGTGCGACCTCATTGCGACTTTATAGTCCAGCCCCACTGGGAGACCAGGCCGCCAGCACCATGACCTGATGTCTCAGATAAATAAAATGGTCTCATTACAACAAGAAAATAAAGAGGTCCCACAAGTTACAACAGTCAAAACCAGACGAATGAGTCGGGCGTCCGTCTCCCGTTTTAGTAGATCGTGGTATTCGAACTCACGGGTTCGAACCCTGGTCGAGTCAAACCAATGACCTAAAAGTGATGCTTATCACTTCCTAGCCACGCGCTCGGCATTATTTGGATAGGGCAAGGACTGGTTGGCTCAGTGTCAGGATAGTGTGACTGAGTGGGATAGCAGGTTACGGTGCTGGCAGCTTGGTCTCCCAGTGGGGCAGCACTATAAAGTCGCCATGAGTGCACACTGTCACAAGTCGGTACCCGTCCTGATATGACCTTAGATGTTGCCAGGATGTAAAACTCCAACAACCAACCAACAACAGTAAACCACAAAGGTCTCACTACAACAATAATAAAAAGGTCCCACTCGAACAGTAAAATAAAAAGGCAGTATGAAGTATTGTGATAGTAAGATACAAGAATAAGTGTTCTTACCAATATTGCTTTGTTTTAGAAGGCCAAGCATTGCTTACCATTCATTTGCTCCGGTTTAATATAGTCCACCATCTGAGTAGTCCGAAGGTTATTGTCTGCGTGGAAATATGTAAGACATGATTAGGCTTTGTGTATACGAGTTGTCTTTTTTGGTGTTCTGTATTCACTGAATGTAAATGTAAATACATAGAAATAATCACCTAGCATTCTTTCATGGAA
This sequence comes from Branchipolynoe longqiensis, assembly GCA_030323885.1. Taxonomy (NCBI): domain Eukaryota; kingdom Metazoa; phylum Annelida; class Polychaeta; order Phyllodocida; family Polynoidae; genus Branchipolynoe; species Branchipolynoe longqiensis. Next base: position 11,592,518 of record CM059186.1, read on the forward strand.
TACCTAGCTTTATTATTATTATTATTATTTCTTCTGATTTCTTATTGGTTATTATTTCTAATTATTTCTAATTATTTCTGATTGTTTCTTTATTCTTATTATTTTTCATTATATCTCTGATCGCCTACTATTTGTAATAATTTCTGATTATTTGTTATAGTATTTCTGATTATTATGATTTAGATTAGTTTCTTAATATTTCTCATTATTTCTCATTAAATTTCTGATTATTCTTATTATTTATTACTTCCGATTATTTCTCATCACTTCTTATCATTTCTGATTATATATTATTTTATTTCCCATTATTTCTCATTTTATTTCTGAGTATTTATTACTTCCACGCATTTCTCATCATTTCTCATTATTTGTTTTATTTCCGATCATTTATTAGTTCTCATATTTCTTATCATTTCTTATTTTTCTTATCATTTCTCATTATTATTTCTAATCATTTCTAATTATTTCTGAGTATTATTATTTACCATGTGGCGACAAATGCTTGATAAGTGCACCAGCCCTAAGTTACATATGTATAATCAAATCTAGATCACTGTTTTGGTTTTGAAAATTTGCTGTTTTCGTCATCTTTGACTTACTTCCACAAGCGTCCGTGTGGTTTTGCTTTTGGTTTTGACAAATTTGCTGTTTTCATCACACTACGCATCTTTGACTTACTTCCGGAAGTGTCCATGTGGTTTTGGTTTTGACAAATTTGTTGTTTTCATCAGACTACGCAGACTACGCAGCTTTGACTTACTTCCGGAAGTGTCCGTGTGGTTTTGGTTTAGACAAATTTGCTGTTTTCATCAGACTACGCAGCCTACGCAGCTTTGACTTACTTCCGGAAGTGTCCGTGTGGTTTTGGTTTAGACAAATTTGCTGTTTTCATCAGACTACGCAGACTACGCAGCTTTGACTTACTTCCGGAAGCATCCATATGGTTTTGGTTTTGACAAATTTGCTGTTTTCATCAGACTACGCAGCTTTGACCTACTTCCGGAAGCGTCCGTGTGGTTTTGCTTTTGAAAAATTTGCTGTTTTCATCGGACTACACAGCTTTGACCTACTTTGACCCACTTTGACCCAGCTTTGACCTACTTCCGGAAGTGTCCGTGTGGAAAAGGTGCGAGTCGGCGACAGGGCGGGCGGCGAGCAGGGCGTCTTGTTTCAGCATCACCTTCTGAGACGTCGTCATTCTACAACATGACACCAGGGGGCGCGTCAGTGTCAACTAGCTATTTGTGGCGTACCTCTGTTGACCTAGTTACCGCCCTCACAGCAAAGATCCTACTCTACTATTCAATTATACTATTAAATTATATTATTTTAAATTATACTTTTACGTTATATTAAATTATACTATTAAATTATATTATTTAAAATAATAATACATGTATTCAATTTTGGAGCGAGTGGTACAAACGTGAGGCAGAGCCAGGCGAGGAGGAAGCGGCAGCCTCCAGGCGAGGCAGAAGGCCTGACCAGTCGATGAGTGGAGGAGTGTCAGTTAGTTGGTGTAGTGTCTGGTTGACTCATACCACACCTCACTCATCACACCACACTCCTCACATCACACCACAGTCACACCACACCACACTCACACCACACCTCATCCACACTCACACCACACCTCACACCACACCACACTCACACCACACTCCTCAAACCACATCTCACTCATCACACCACACTCACACCACACTACTCACACTACACCTTACTGCTCACACCACACTCACACCACACTCCTCACACCCCACCCCACTGCTCACACCACACCTCACTGCTCACACCACACTTGCACCACACTTCACACATCACTATTCACACTACACCTCACTCATCATACCACACCACACTCACACCACACCTCACTGCTCACACCACACTCACACCACACCTCACACCACACACCACACCTCACACCACACTCACACTCACACATCTAGCAACCCTTACACCAATGACTCGGTGTAAGGGTTGTGACGGCGCTCACACCACTCCCCCTTACACACTACACCACACAACTCACCTTTGCACTTTACACCACTCACACTTACACCACTCTTTTTACACCACACAACTCACACCACACCACTGACAATCCATGCACTACATCACTCCCCCTTACACACCACACCTCACTACTCACACCACACCTCACTACTCACCATTGCACCTTTTCACCTCACTCCTCACACCACACTACTCACACCACACCTCACTGCACACCTCACTCCTCACACCATACTCACACCACACCTCACTCCTCACACCACAGCTCACTCCTCAAGCCACACTCCTTACACCCCTTCCCTCACAACACACCTCACTCCTCACACCACAGTTCACTCCTCACGCCACACTCCTTACACACCCCCCTCCCCCCCCCCCCTTTTACACCCCCCCCCCCCCCCCACACACACACACACTCACGTGCGCTCGCCCGGCGGCAGGTAGTCGTTCATCATGACGGTGGCGGCGTGCAGTCCCCGTGCCTCCGGGCCCGCCCTCCCTTCTCTCCCCTCCCGCCCCTCCCGCCCGCCGGGCGCCAGGTCCAGGGTGTTCTCGCTGTGCCGCAGGTGTCGGAACCTGCGGCTGGAGGCGGGCACGCCGTCAACCTGCCCGGCGGCCGGCACCCCGTCGTCCCCCGGCGGGCGCCCGGCGAAGTGGTCCCGGTGGCTGGTGACGTAGGTCGGTGCGGCGAAGCCCACCCTGAAGTGGGCGTCGATGCCGAACTGGCGCCGCGACGTGGTGAGCGCGTTGCCCGCTAGACGGCGCGTCTGAGAGGTACGCGCGTCCATGAAGGCGGCCGGGAACTGGTACTGGTGCATCGTGGGTTTGGAACGCGGCACGGCGTCGACCGGAAGTGCTACTTCTGTCTGCAGGAAGTCGTAAAGCTGGCGGGGCTGGCGCTGAGGCTGAGTTGGGCGGAAGCCGGCTGGTGCCTTCACGTAGTCGCTGTGGAACACTGAGTAAGGGAGAGGCGGGTTTGGTTTGTTTCTTTCTTTCTTTTGAGTTTCTGTAATTTTGCTGAGATAAATATATTAGATTGATTGGGATAATCTACCTTACTTTAGTTTGAAGTGACTTATTTTTTCAACTGGCCAACTTTTGCGATATTTGAAGTGTAAACGTGTCAAATTAGTTTTGGCAAGCACGCCAAAACTCTGATACCACAGGCTTTTTGCAATAACAGAATCTATTATTTAGTATTAAATTGGCTCAGTATTCCCTTTTAAGTGGCAACATATACTTAATAAGTGAATCAGTATCTAGGTTAGTTATGTAAGTGTAGTGGTCTGCACTGACCTCTCAGGCAAGGAGCCGCATAGACAGGTAGGCGTGGGTAGTGTGTTGATATCAGGGAGCCTAGGTGGTGTAATGGTTAGCACACTGGCCCGGAATGCAAAGAGATGTGGGTTCGAGTCCCGCTCTAGGCGCAATATTTCCATTTTCATCACCCCCATGACACTGGTTGCCGTGACCATGATCCTGTACAAGCTATGCGCTGTATGGTTGTTGAACCTACCCTGTGTATGTATGTGTTAGTGCATTGCCTGTATGTATGTAATTGTAAGCATTACAAGACTTACAATTCCAGGGGGACGAGTGTAGTGGTCTGCACTGACCTCTCAGGCAAGTAACCACATAGACAGGTAGGCGTGGGGAGTGTGTTGATATCAGGGAGCCTAGGTGGTGTAATGGTTAGCACACTGGCCCGGAATGCAAAGAGATGTGGGTTCGAGTCCCGCTCTAGGCGCAATATTTCCCATTTTCATCACCCCCATGACATAACAATTATACAAATCCCCCCCCCCCCCTCCTTCACTATCAAGGTTAAAGTTGCATAGTCCGATGGTTTTGAGTTTCTGTTATTTTTCTGAGATAAATATATCAGATTGGTTGGCATAATCTACATTACTTTAGTTTGAAATAACTTTGATTTCAAATGGCTAACTTTTGAGATAGTTGAAGTGTAAACAATTCAAATTAGTTTTGGAAAGCACGCCAAAACTCTGGCACCATTATGCTAGGTAGTGACAAGTATCAATTATTTAAGTCATTGGTTTAACTCTGTCGGGGTTCAAACTTACGACCTTCTACATGGGAAGCCAGCCAGCGCTCTGAGTCTGACCGATTCAGCTATCCTACCCAGTCCACCTGAAAGATCTTGAAACAAATTAGAAATAAACAAAAGATAACTTACGTGAAGTTTGCCTGTCGCTCTTGTGACTTTCCGGGTTATATGAGAAGTCAAAGGTCTTCTTTCTCTTCTCCATGTTTTTTAGTGCCGCTTTCATGATGTCACCATTCTATGGAGGAGAAAGAATGTCAATTTGGATTGGTTGGTTGGTTGTTGGAGTTTTACGTCCTTGCAACATCTAAGGTCATATCAGGATGGGCACCGACTTGTGACAGCGCACACTCATGGCGACTTTATAGTGCTGCCCCACTGATATCCCACTGAGCCACATTATCCTGACACTGAGCTAACCAGTCCTTGGCCTATCCTATTAATGCTGAGCACCTGGCTAGGAAGCGACAAGTATCAATTTTCTAAGTCATTGGTTTGACTTGACCGGCAACCAAATTCCTGATCTCCCGCACACGAGACCCGCGCTCTACCGATTCGGCCACCGCATCCGGTAAATTTGGTATTGTGTACAGTTCATTCCGACCCACCCTCTGGGGAGTCTTAAGACTAACGCATGTAGATATATACACATAAACAATACTCCTACCCATAGAGGTGGGAAATGAAATCACCAAAATCCAGCAAATGGAAACGGAAATAGCCCCCTATAGGCGCCGCCATTTGTAAACTCCTAATCGAGAAATCAAAATCCAGCAAACGGAAACGGAAATCGCTCATCGAGCTTCGGGACGCAGCAAACAGGGTGGATGACAGTGATTGGCCTAACGCCTTAATGATGCTCTGCCGCAGAGTAGCACAAGCCAAGTTGCAGAACAACTACACTGGTCCCTCGCTACAGACCTTCCATATATGGTGCGATGATGTCACTGGGACCAGTGTACATGTTCCTCCGCGCTACTCTGTAGCGAGGTTGTCAAGGCATTAGGTCCACAGGCCCAATTGACGGTATTCGGGGTCAGCTATTGGTTAATAATATATCAAAACAAATGCCCGCTGCCATAGAATTTGCCGATACGTGCAGTTCAAAACTTAGATTTTATTCAAAATTAAAAGAAATAAATAACAATTTGGCATAAACATGGGTGCACAAATGAAATATTAATAGCTTACTCCGCGGAAACGACGGCCGTATTCGGATCACCCGAGTTGATAGAATTTCAAATCGAACACCGCGAGTGGAGTAAAAAAAAATCATAAAATACTTTGCTGTAGTTATATCGGGGGTTTGGTCCTAAGCATTGCTTATTCATATTAGTATGTATTGTATAAGACATTATGCAAATATTATTGTGAATGTAACGCTGTTCCACCGATCAGACATACTGGGGCAGGAGGGGGACGTGCAGGCAGATTATGTAGGGGTGAATGACAATCTTTCCAAAACCTGCTTTGGTAGGAGGACCAAAGACGATGTTCGACAAGACGCGCGCCACTCAGCGCTTTCCCATGAAATACAGCAAACAAGGTAATTGGAATGGTCCCCTAGTCCAGCCTGACTGCTATATCATAGAAACAAGGGGACAGGTTCCCCAGCCCACCCTGACTGCTGTAGCTACTACCATCAAAGACAATGTATGACAATCATAGTGTATTATCTCCTAAGATTAATAATGAAAACAGTATTATAATATAGTAAAGTTCAAACATACCTGAAGCACTTTAATCTGTGCCATACATAAATAAAATGTGTGATTATGTCTGAGTAATAAAACTACTACTACACATGATCAACAATCAAAGGCAATGCACCTTGTTTGCCGGGGGTTGGCACCACTACATGATTCTTAAAGAAATTCCTATATGAAATCGCTGAGTGGCCCGTCTTGTCGTACATTGTCTTTGGTAGAACTCTACTGTAAACAAGCTATGGATGCCCTTGTATATCTACGGAATGAACAAAAAACAAGATGGCGGCCACTCGATGCTCTCCATTTAACTGTTAAAAGTTGATTAATTTACATGATTTCATAAATTGTTCACTCAAAACTTACAGAGTACAATAGATAAGTACTTAGATAATTTATTTAGCATATTATATTGTAAATTCATGTGGTTTATGTCCATAACCCAGCCTTTTGATCAAAACAATTCCGAGGTGTTGTTTAGCAGCCCTGTCACATGGGGCGTGTTCGATTAATCAACTCGGGTCACCCAAGCCACTTTTTGGAGCATGCGCAGACTGTACATCCTTGGGTTGCATACTCGAACACTCTCCAAGGCCGTAATCGATTAACACGACCCGGGCGACTCGGATCACCCGAGTCGTCAGAATTTCAAATCGAACACCGCGAGTGGAGTCGACAAATACACATGCCGTGTGCAAAACGATCCGACCCCAGTAACCCACCTCTTGGCTGGGGTTGGCTACGAGCGATGACATCACATTTGCACTGGTACCGTCCTGCAGGATAACAGATACCAGTACCAGTCATACATGTTTTTTTTTTTAATAACCTAGTTAATGAAATGGAAATATATAACTAAACTATGCCATCATGAAATACTTTAAATCCTATTTTGCTGTAGTTTTATTGGTTATATTTTTTTTTTAAAGGTTTTGGATTAAGCCACCATTTTTTCCACCCCGAGCATGGAGAAACGTATTTGATTATTCGACCCGAGTCTGTAGGATGTGCGTATGCGCCAAAATGTGGCTCGGGTGACCCAAGTTAATGAATCGAAGACTACATCCTCGGGTTGCATACTCGAAGACTCTCCAACACGCTTGGGGTGAAAAAAATAGTGGCTTAATCCAAAACGTTTTTTTTGTTAAATAGCCGATATAACTACAGCAAAATAAGACTAAAAGTATTTTTTGATTGCATAGTTTAGTTATATTTCCATTTCATTAATCTGAATTTATTATTTTTAAGCACATATTAAAAAAACGCATAGGACTTGAACTGCTACAGGACGGTACCAGCAGACATGTGACGTCATCGCATCTAGCCAACCCCAGGCAAGATGTGGGTTACTGGTTGTTTTGCACCCGCAACGTGTATTTTTCAACTCCACTCGCGGTGTTCCATTTGACATTCTAGCAACTCGGGTGACCCGAATCGCCCAGGTCGTGTTAATCGATTACGGCCAGAGAGAGTGCTCCTGGGGTGACTCTAGAGCATCGGTTGCTCCCCTGACTTCTAACCAGAGGCTGTAGTGTGAAATTAATTCCCCAGGTGGCGTCAGGGGTAATTGGATCTGTCCATTGGACAAGGAACAAAGATCCAGAACAGTGTCTTATAGCCATGCCAAAATGGCGTTTTAATATTTAGTACATCGGTGATTTACTACAACTGTGTGTGTGAAGGTATGCAGGTATAGCATCAGGTATGCAGGTATAGCAATACCTCAGGGAGTTTGACGCCCCTGCCTTGCAGAGTTCTAAACCACTGCCTTGTGGTACAGGTCCTTGACAGAACCGAAGGCTAAGGGAGCAAACCCTAAACAGAAAACCATGTCACTGTGGCAGCATTATGGGCGGTTGATGTATGGAACTCCCAACATCTCCCGACCAGCCACTGCAGGGACAAATAGATTTGCGCCTGTCTTGACATGTTCTTGCCGGTGTGAAACCTCTATTTGCTCCCCGAGAGAGTGCCGCTGGTAACTTGCAAAAGCCAGCAGCACTTCAACACTTTTGCAGGCAGCTTTCATGAAATGTACGAAGACCAAGACTACTCAGATACTGGTGAGAGAGCTACTATTCGCAGATGACAGTGCACTGGTTGCCCACTCTGCTGAAGAGACCCAGAAAATAGTGGACGCTTTCTCCGATGCATCAAAGAAGTTTGGCCTGAAAATTAACATCAAGAAGACGGAGGTGCTGTACCAACCCAACTCTACAAGAACCCGAGAGGAGGAGATCATGGTTGACGGAAACAAGCTGAACTCTGTTCCGGAATTCACCTATCTCGGATGCACAATATCAAGTGATGGACGCATTGATGCTGAGATACAGAGGAGGATGGCCAAGGCTAGCGCATCTTTCGGCCGACTACGCCAGAGACTCTGGAACAACCACCATGTGTCCATTCGGGTCAAAGGTAAGATCTACCGCGCAATCGTGCTATCCACCCTACTATACGGAGCCGAGGCCTGGACAGTGTACAGACAGCAGGTGAAAAAGCTGCATGCCTTCATGATGCGACATCTGCGTTCAATCATGAGGCTAACCTGGAAGGACAAAGTGACGAATAAGGAAATACTCGAACGGATGGGGCTGCCCTCTATGGAAGATCTTCTGATCAAAAAGAATCTCCGGTGGACTGGACACCTCATGAGGATGTCATCAGACAGGCTACCAAAGCAGATCCTCTATTCTCAACTGTCTTTTGGCTACAGAAAGAGAGGGCGCCCCCGCCTCCGGTTCAAAGATACCATCAAGAGAAACCTGAAGCTGAGAGACATTAAGACCGACTCATGGACACAACTCTCACAGCAGAGAGCTAAATGGAGAGCGGCAGTCAAGTAATGAAAGCAGTCTTTGTCGCATCGCGACCGACAGCATGATGATGATGATGTGTGTGAACTCTGCCATGCTCGATGAGGCTTTCCGAGGCATGGGGGATGGCGTCTATATACAGTCCAGATCGAGCGCTGACCTATTCAATGTCGCACACTTCAGATTAACATCAAGAAGACGGAGGTGCTGTACCAATCCAACTCTACAAGAACCCGAGAGGCGGATGTCATGGTTGATGGAAACAAGCTGAACTCTGTTCCGGAATTCACCTACCTCGGAAGCACTATATCAAGTGATGGACGCATTGATGCTGAAATACAGAGGAGGATGGCCAAGGCTAGCACATCTTTCGGCCGACTACGCCAGAGACTCTGGAACAACCACCATGTGTCCATGCGGGTCAAAGGCAAGATCTACCATGCAATCGTGCTATCCACCCTACTATATGGAGCTGAGGGCTGGACAGTGTACAGACGACAGGTGAAAAAGCCTCATGCCTTCATGATGCGACAACTACGTTCGATCATGAGGCTAACCTGGAAGGACAAAGTGACAAATAAGGAAATACTCGAGCAGACAGGGCTGCCCTCTATGGAAGATCTTTTGGCCAAAAAGAATCTCCGGTGAACTGGACTCCTCATGAGGATGTCATCAGACAGACTACCAAAGCAGATCCTCTACCTTCAACTGTCTTCAACTGGTTACAGAAAGAGAGGGTGCCCTCGTCTCCAGTTCAATGATACTGAAGTGGGCGAGACTGCTCGACCTCATTTTGCGCAGGCGCGCATTTTGCGCGGGCGCGCATTTTGCACAGGCGCGCATTTTGCGCAGGCGCGCATTTTGCGAGGCAGGGTTCCCTGCTGTAAAGCGTTGCTTGGATACGTCAATTGTGACTATCCTAGCAATGATAGAAGGTCGGGCCTTCGGAGCCAGACCCATCGGACGTGTTTTTGCATGCTCCGATGTTTCAGCCGAATATTTAGGATTTTATTATGGAAATTCCAAACTTATTTAACTTAATTATATGGGAGGGGATTTGACTTATAACATACATTCCACTGTTGAACTATATTTAACTAAGAACATATGTTTTATTGATCAATTCATTCTGTTAGTCAGAGGTAAGAATAAAATGGTGAGCTCCTAAGAAGTGACATGAACGTTCCTTGCATTCTTTACTGTCCTCCAGACTTATATTATTAACCGCTATGGTCAACTTCAGATTGCTATTTGGATTGCTCTATAATCTTATTTAATTAAGGGCCTTCTGCCAATGGTCTGTCAGGAGTCGAACTCTCCACCTCGGGCAATGCTAGTCAAGGGTCAGGCTGGCAGGGTGACAGACAACCGGCTGCAGGAGGCACAAGTCATTCATTCACATGGAAACAATTATTGATATTAACACGTAGGGTCGCCTTAAGCGGGGGTGGAGTAGCCCGACGGTTAAACTGGTGCCGTGACCAGGATAGTAAGGAGTGTAATACCTTTTAGTTCACTTCTGTATGCTTAGAAATTGTTTAAATTTTTTTGATAGATTATTCAGGTAGAGTTGACAGTGATGCACGGTCACTGTCTTCATGCTCCATGACGTGATATTGATAGTTTACGGCGTACCGGGGCAGCATCATTGCGAATGGTGACTTGACCCACGTGGTATACTTGTTATATTTTGCGGCTAGCCTTAATTAATTAGTAGTTTAAATAACCAGCGAGGGGCGAGCCTTGAATCTGCGGTTAAAACATCTGCGCAAATCGTGGCCTGAGGAGCGTTAGATGCACAATAATGGCGTACCCTTGTGTCGCTCCGACTGGAGGAGGCGTACAGGACGTGGACTAGCTATCCCGATACTAGGCTATACGTGCATTATATTTGGTTAGAGTTTTAAATTAAAATTGCTGCTGCAGTTCTCCGACATTAAATGCCGGCCTATTTTTAGTGAATCTTCGCAGTTTGCTTGCGCTAGCCGCATGTTTTTCTTAGTTCCATCGTTTCCTAGCGACGACGCGCGTCGCTGGCACAGGAGGCGACGTCAGAAGCGTTTTTGGAGCATTAGGGCGGTAGTTCAGTAGATCTCAGACTGTTTGGTCAGGTTTGCTACGTGCTGCTCTGTTTTTTTTAAATTATTTTTTTTATTATTACTCTACCTTTTCAATTTTACTTGTGGTCTTTTTACACATTTAGGCTTCTATTAATTTATTTAGTATACATTAATGTAATCTCTAAAAGTGGCCTTTTTACACTTTTAGGCATCTATTAATTTATTTTGTATACATAAACTGTAATTTCCAAAATTGTCTAAATTTACAAGCGTATATATATATAAATATATTAGGAAAATGAAATAAGTTAAAGAAACACTAATATCAACTGATATTACTGTGTATTGCACTTATTTTGCTCACTACTTGTTCTGGCTTTTAATCTCATCTTATTGAGATTTCTAACTTGTAGTACAAATTCTTTTATTTTTGCATCTGTAACTTCATATGTTCTCTGGATTATGCAAGACACCCTGCAGTGATCGTCGGTGGAGGAACAATGCACATGGTAGGACGTGAAGACCATAATATCGGTCTTCACGATAATATTTTTCTGTTAAACATGTCTTATTTTTAGCCCTCCTGGTACTGTTAATTCGAAATTGGGGTTTGTTTTGACATTTTTGGCCTAATTACTGCATTTCGGGGAGGACTTTCTGTGTATAGTAAACCAAATAACATGACGAACGCAGGGTACGGCGATATTGGCCTCTCGCGGTTGTTTTCGTCATTTTTCTATTAGAATGTCTTATTTTTGCCATTAATCTTACTTTTAATTCCAAATTTAGGCTTGATTTTGTCATATTAATGTTTCTGTGCATCCAAATTGATATATTTTGTCTTTATTTCGTTATATTTATGCATTTCGGATGGTTTTTGTAGTAATATAAAGTCAACTCGCAAATTTGCGCACCTATGAGAGGAATTTGCGCATGAAGGAAATTCAGTAACCATCAACAATTCGTGCATGGTTGCTAAGCGACTGATAAACAACTGACAGATGCCTAGCAACTGGGTAGCTTCTCAGTAGTTCGAATACTTTGAACATTGAATAATCCAGAAAGCATTAATGTAATACTTTTAATCCAAATTACCAGTTATTTGTTTTATATTCATTCATATTCATGTATTTCGAATTGTTTTTAGTTTAATACTAAAGTAATATGACGAAGAGATCGGCCGTTTTTTCGTCGTATTTCTTATGGGATGTCTTATTTTTTGTAGTAATCTTACTTTTAATTCGAAATTAAGGTATATTTTGTATTTATTTTGTCCATATTTATGCATTTCGGGTGGTTTTCGTGCTAAAATAAACTAACTCGCAAATTTGCGGGTGGATGTGGTGGAAGTCCACTCGGCGCGCAAATTGCTGGCCTGTGAGAGAAATTTGCGCATGGTTGCCAAGCGATTTTTAAACAACTTGCAGTCTATCTAGCAACGTGGAGTCTCGAATTTGGAATACTTTTATAAATTGAGAATACAATACATCATTTATGAACCCATTAATGTTGTTTTTAATATAAAATTCAGGTTTACTTTGTCATATTCATTAATATATATATAAATTGGAGTTGCAGGTTTATATAAAGTAACATCACGACGAGATTAATTTCTCTCGGCCGTTTTCGTCGATTTTTCTATTAGATGTCTTACTTTTGGCACCACTGGTACTGTCAGTTCGAAATTAGCATTTATTTTGTCATATTTAGTTATATGTGCACATTTGGGATGTCTGTATGATTTTGTAATATATTAACTGAACTCGCAAATTTGCGCGGTGGAAGTACACTCGGCCGCGCAATTTGCGAGCACGTGGAGGGGCGTGTCAGTGGCTGTTTCCATCAACAATTCGCGCATGGTTACTAAGAGACTGATAAACAAATTGCAGTTATCTGGCAACAGGGTATCTTTTGGAGGATTGGAAGACTTGATTCGTTTGAATAAGCCAGACAGCTTTTATGTAATATTTAAAATTACTTTTAACCCACATTTGATTTATTTGTGTTATATTCATTCATATTCATGCATTCCGAATCGTTTTTAGTTTATATCAAGGCAATACGACGTCGACAAGATCGATTTTATTCGGCCGTTTTCGTCGTATTACTTTATCTCTTATTTTTGGCATTATTTTGCCATTAATGTTACTTTTAAACCAAAATTAGGATTCATTTTATTTTATTTTATTCATATTTATAGATTTCTAATAGTTGTAGTTTCATATAACGTATCAGGACGAGGATTACGAGCTTATTCGGCCGTTTTCGTCGTGTTTCTTTATTTCGTATTTTTGGCATTATTTTGCAATTAAAGTTGCTTTTAATACATAATTCCGGTTTACTTTGTCATATTCATTGAATTCATGCTTTTCGGGATGATTTTGGGTTAAATATAAACTATCATCATTGGAAGAAATGTGCCCACACAGTATTACAGTAAGGGAAGTATGTGTCAGGGCTCAGACTTTTTGGTCGACCTGATACGGGGTTTTTTATTTATTAATTCGGAGGTAGAATGTCTAAATGTCTTTTGCTTGGCCATAATGCTACTTTTAATCTAAAATTAGGAGTTATTGTTGTTATATTCATCCATATTAACAAATTTTGAAGAGTTGTAGTTTATATAAAGTAATGTGACGACGATATCGATTTTATTCGGCCGTTTTTCGTCGTGTTATGTTAAAACTTATTAAGCTATTAATGTTACTTTTAATTCCAAAATTACTGTTGACTTTTGCATATTTATTTCAATATAGATACATGTAGGATGTTATCTTACCATATATTATATGCATTCTACTGTGCTAGACATGTAAATTAAAAGTAACATTATACAAGAAACCCAGAAATATGCCCCACCAAAGTTATAATACAAAGACAATTGTGCATTAACTGCCTACCATAGGCATAGCTGTACCACCAATAGCTGTCATGATCACCATTGGTTTCATATACACAGCATGATATATATATGTATGTAACTGTGTGTATGTCACTGTAATGACTATATGTAAAATGGGTGCATTTATATTCTAAAATCTTGTGTTCTTTCTGTCATGATTCTCCTCTCAACTCATATCAAGTATGCATCTGTCACTGTATAGTAATGAGTGTAGAGTAAATTATTATATATCCAACCACCACTGATTACATAGGGCGATAGTCTATCCGTCGAATTTTCGCTTATCTGGGGTGCGTGGTTGAATTTCTATAATAATGTAATGGGGTAAAGTAAACTATTATATATCTAAAATATCCTCTAAAATGCTCTAGGTAACCTGATTCTCTGCTCAATTCATTTATGTGGTTGTATTAGGCCAGTGAACTCATGCTTTGTATTGCTGAATAAATATAATAATATAAACTCTAATTAATGTAAACCTATTTATTTCATACACACAACATTTAGACGCACACACCATATCAACCGCTCGATGACAGGACGAGGAGATAGGGATTCACGGTGGCCACACACGGTTGACAAGTCCGGCCGGCAGTGAGAGCTGGATTCGCGGGATTCGCATTGGCCACCCGCGGTTAACCGATCCAGCATACATTACGAGCTGGATTTGCAGGGTGAGCAGCAACCACCCGCGGTTAACCGATCCAGCATACACTACGAGCTGGATTTGCGGGGTGAGCAGCAACCACCCGCGGTTAACCGATCCATCGTACACTACGAGCTGGATTTGCGGGGTGAGCAGCAACCACGCGCGGTTAACCGATCCATCGTACACTACGAGCTGGATTTGTGGGGCGAGCAGCAACCACCCGCGGTTAGCCAATCCAGCCTACACTACGAGCTGGATTAGCGGGGCGACCAACGGCCACCCGCAAATTAACAAGTCCAGCCAGCAGTGACAGTTGGATTTGCGGGGCGAGCAGCAACCACCCGCGGTTAGCCGATCCAGCCTACACTACGAGCTGGATATGAGCTGGATCCGTGGGGCGACCAACGGCCACCCGCAAATACCAAGTCCAGCCAGCAGTGACAGTCGGCTTCGCGGGGCGACCAACGGCCACCCGCAAATAGCACCAGCCAGCAGTGACAGTGGGATTCGCAGGACGAGCAGCGGCCACCCACAGAATCCGGAGGAGGGCATCACATTAGGTATTGTTTTGGGAATATTCTATTTATGGGGATGGGTTCACGGAGCTATATAATATGCAGGGACTATTTAAATCATACACTTATATTTTCATCTTGTAAAACACACACCACCACATTAAAAATACACCTTGATTTGTATATAGTTTGTAATATTGTATGTGGTTTATTATTGGTATATTGGTTGTACAGCAGGGAATCAGTTAGGCCACTGGCGTTTCTTTTGAACACCTTTTATATTGAGTATTGTAACCTATTGATTTTGGGGTGATTTCTAAGTACAAATTTAATTAAAACCTTACATGTTGGTAAAACCAATTGAAAATATACCACAACACCCTTGTGAGCCTAAGCACTAATCTAGGCATTGTGGTAAAAACAGATTTAGAATTATAGGTCAAAAACCCTTGCAAACATATAATTACATCATACATGTTGGTAGAGAAAAGTAAAATACACCACAGAATCCTTGTAAGCCTTCACGGTTAAACTGGTACACAAGGTGATGGGGCCAAATCAAATTGTAACATATTAACCCTAAACTTAAATTTAAATAAAAATCAAACTAACCAGGTTTCTATGAGAGTAAACATATGTGAACATTCTACAATTTGTTTTAATTATCAAAATAATAGCAATTTTCCCCGGGCTGCTTTCTTCCAGAGGGAAACAGCCTGTGGTTGGTACACCTATTATAGTAAATATAAAAAACTGGCACTAAAATATAGCAAATGTTTATATTTGGTCATCTGGAAGGACACAGGAATGTTCAAAATGTTATCTGTGTAAACTAGAACATTTCTAACTGTTTTATTAAGGTAAATGTAGACACCTCTTCGTAACCAACCACTTGACTAAATTATTAAATGGTGGATATAGGTGTTATGTTTGTATTATGTGTTATTTGTGGCTCCCCATGTTGTTGGGGAAATAAGTTGGTTAACGGTGGGTCCAACTATTGCCATAGGTTGGTTAACGGTGGGTCCAACTACTGCCAGGGGATTAGACAGCAAATTTATTTTAAATACACCCGGAGGGAATTTTCTTCATGGTTGAACTGGTGAATATATTCTTCACGGTTAAACTGGTTCACAATGAGCATTGAATATGTATGTCTCTAAACTATGAAGCTTAACTATCATTTACTGAACTGGTTCTTCTCTCTGAGGGTACCAGCTTGGTTTTCAAAATTTTCTAGAATATAGACCTAAAACTAATTTATGGGGAAATAGACATACACATTCAATCAAATT
Source organism: Branchipolynoe longqiensis (assembly GCA_030323885.1). Classification (NCBI taxonomy): domain Eukaryota; kingdom Metazoa; phylum Annelida; class Polychaeta; order Phyllodocida; family Polynoidae; genus Branchipolynoe; species Branchipolynoe longqiensis. The sequence continues at coordinate 11,608,542 of CM059186.1, forward strand.
AAACAGAAATTTAAACCATTTAAAATTGTAGAAGTAACTAGCCATGATCTCTGGGGATAACCACTAGTTAATCATACATGTACATTAGGGATAAGAGTGAAATGTTAATATGAATTGTTTGGTTGTGTGGAAGGGTAGGGATTATTCCAAATTCTATTATAGGTAAAGTATTTGTAACGGTTTTCCCATGTAAACATTAAATCCCCTTCATACCCGACCACTAGACCAAAGTGTGTATAGGTGTAAATATGTTTAAATTGTATTATCCAAGTACTATAAACATTCTATGAAGTTGAACATAAAAAGTGAACCATTTAAAGTTGTGTAAGTAACTACCAGTGTTACTATATGAATTTTTGTTATGGTAATAATGAAGATAAATATCTATAAGGTTAAACATCAAAATTGAACCAATAAAGAGGAGCTACTGTATAACTACCCATGTGGCTAGAGGTATTTCAAAATGTTTAGTAAATGAAGGAACAGGTACCTACACAAGCTTAGATGTTAACAAGGATGCATATAAATTAGGGCTACAAGTAGAGTAGTAAGGTGTCCTGTTTGGTCGTGTGCAAGGGTAGGGATTATTCCAAATTCTATTATAGAACAAATTTTGCAGATTATTATAGAACACATTTCACTAGAAAGTAACATTGATGTGATACTTTAGCATTGTCGCTATATTACATCCATGCGAGACCTCTACGAGGCCTCGTGTGTTCACATTTCCTAAAGTCTGTATTGCTAACAACTTAACTGTGCTGAAGTATTTGTATATTTAAATATCTACTCCCACGGCCGGAACGTTCACGGCTCGTGATTGACCCCGTATTGGGTCAGATTAGTGTAACAATCGTATATTCGTTATCAGTTTACAACCGAGTGAGTGGGCGGGTGTCCCCTCAGAGTGTGTGCCCGGTACCCCTGGCCACACTAGGACCCAATTTTGGATACCCGCATTAGCTATTTCAATTTTTTTCTGGTAGTGTGGTGCGTCGGCGATAGCCATTGCCGCTACTAGGGGTGTGCCCCTCATTATTATCGGCCATCCTGAGAAATCATCGTGTTTTGGATTGTTATTCTTGTCACTAGGAGGAAATATTTACTTAAAGGACATCAGTCCTATTACTAGTTAGCACATGTTAAATTATTATACAGACCATCAGTAAGGTTACACGGTGCCGTTTTATTAAGTATATTGTATATTATTAAATTTCTAGCTCTGTAGTCTGAGAATTAAAATTTATATGTAAACTAAAGGATAGTAACTCTTACCACGTATTAGATAGCTATATTATGTTTAACAGATTCAGCTTTCATTTTATGTGATGTATGCGTATATGCAGGCTTTTGTGCTTTGCCATGGTACATTTTATGTAACAGTGGTTCATTGATATGACGGCACACACCCCCATTGAGATCCCGGGGGCTTGATCTGTGCGATAAATCTGTATTTAAAATCTTTGATAATCCATGCCGGTCTCTGTAATGCTTTGGTTGGTACCCCTGACACCCAAACCACACACCTAAACCCCCCCACCATACATCTACACCCACACCACACACCTACACCCACACCACAGACACACACCATACACCTACACCACCAAAACACATACCACACAGAGCTCAGAGAGTAAGAAACTCCGGCCTCGACCTGTCGATGCAAAAGGCACGCAGGATCGCTGCTTGGATTCGCATTTAGTGGCTCGCCAAGCCGAATGTATCACATATGGAAGAAACGGGTATATATGCGCAGTGGCGCAAAACCCGCTGAGAGGCATTACCTGGTGAGGAGTGTGTCAGCATGCGTGGCCCAATCTAAGGGAGTGTGCCGGCATACGATGCCTTAAGACGCTACGGTCGGGAGTATCAGTAATTGGATGCGGTGCCCAATAGTAATCCGGTGAGGAGTATTTTTATATATACGGGGCCCACCGGCCATCAAACCATTGATGTAGATCAGACTAGATAATGTGACGGCGCAAATAAGGGAACACACTGCGAGTAGAGACATTACCTGGTAAGGAGTGTGACGGCATGCGTGGCCCAATCGAAGGGAGTGTGCCGGCATACGATGCCTAAAGACGCTACGGTCGGGAGTGCCATTAATTGGATGCGGTGCCCAATAGTAATCCGGTGAGGAGTATTTTTATATATACGGGGCCCACCGGCCATCAAACCAGAAATGTGTCCCTCCAGTATTATCCCATTGCTACAAGAAGAAATATATGCGCGTGCGCATATTGGCCAGAAAGTACAACTTTTGCGAATCAGGCTGTGGGCAAACTGACAAATGCACACATTTACTTATGCTTGCATTTACTTTGGGTACAGTTTCGTCTCGCACGACCGTGCGCGTCGGTACGTGTTTTGGCCTTCATTGGGTTTGACCCGACAAACATTAATTGTCGCCCTTATTTGATCTCCCTCAGAGGTGAAAATTGTACTTAAATTACCTAATGGAGCACTTCCTTAAAAAATAAAAAAATAAAAAATAAAAAAATAAAAAAGTACAAATGGTCTGGTGCACCCTTCGGTGGCGCCGTAAATTGTTTTTGTGTCACCCAAAAGCGGAGTTCCTTCAGGGATTTCCGGCTTTGGTTGAAGTGTAAGTTACCAATGGTTGAGTATGCGCTTGAATAGCACCGTAGATTGTTTTTGTGTGAACCAAAAGCGGACTTCCTTCGGGAATTTCCGGCTTTGGTTACAATGTAGTCATTGTATAGTAGTCATTGTCTAGTAGGCAAGGTGCAAATTTTTTAGAGAAAAAGGGGACCCTGTCATTGGAGCTGTATACATTTAGGGTAACGTCGTCTGTAGCGAATTCCAAATACCCTTCACTTTTAGCGTACGGTGTGATACAGACTTGACATAGGGATATTACTATGGTAACGCCGGCCAGAGTACTTTTGAGGCTGTAATGAGTTTACGGTATAGGCTACTGGTAGAGGAGAAATATTGAGCTAGCTTTCATCGCGGGAACTGGGCTAGGGAATTTTCTTCCAGGGGTTAGTAGTAGTACATGTGTGGTCACAAGTGTCAAAATGGTGGAGTGTGTGATAAAGGGTTGTGATATTGGATGGTGTGCAATTGTACAGATGACGAGTGACTAGTGGAGTTTCTTTCATTGCCAGACTGACTGGCAGGGTATTCAGCTACGACAGGGTCAGTATTTTTAGTTGGGCCAGTACCAGAATTGAAGGTCGATTCTGGTAGTTTCAATTTGATCAAGTAATGATTCAAAACTGTTTTTGAAGGAATTTAAGTACAAACATATTTCTTGTGAAATACTGAAATTGTTGACCAGAGAGCTGGCTTGTCTCAAATCGAAAAAATTACACAACGAGAAGGAAGTATGCGGTACCTCGTATTCCACGCCATATAGTCGTGGATCAAGCGGGGTCGCGATTACGCTTATTATTTATTGCTACAGCCGCGAACCCTGGTAGTCTCTCCCACTTTTCCTTTCTTAGACGAACATCAGTTCCTGTTGTTCGTCTGGGGAGGCTGTGAAGTGGGCGAGACTGCTCGACCTCATTTTGCACAGGCGCGCATTTTGCGCAGGCGCGCATTTTGCGAGGCAGGGTTCCCTGCTGTAAAGCGTTGCTTGGATACGTCAATTGTGACTATCCTAGCAACGATAGAAGGTCGGGCGTTCGGACCCAGACCCATCGGACGTGTTTTTGCACGCTCCGATGTTTTAGCCGATATTTAGGCTTTTATTGTCGAAATTCCAAACTTATTTAACTTAATTATATGGGAGGGGATGTGGCTTATAACATACATTCCACTGTTGAACTATATTTAACTAAGAACATAGATTTTATTGATCAATTCATTCTGTCAGTAAGAGGTAAGAATAAAATGGTGAGCTCCTAAGAAGTGACATGAACGTTCCTTGCATTCCTTACTGTCCTCCAGACTTATATTATTAACCGCTATGGTCAACTTCAGATTGCTATTTGGATTGCTCTATAATCTTATTTAATTAAGGGCCTTCTGCCAATGGTCTGTCAGGAGTCGAACTCTCCACCTCGGGCAATGCTAGTCAAGGGTCAGGCTGGCAGGGTGACGGACAACCGGCTGCAGGAGGCACAAGTCATTCACATGGAAACAATTATTGATATTAACACGTAGGGTCGCCTTAAGCGGGGGTGGAATAGCCCGACGGTTAAAATACCATCAAGAGAAACCTGAAGCTGAGAGACATTAAGACCGACTCATGGACATCACTCTCACAGCAGAGAGCTAAATGGAGAGTGGCAGTCAAGTAATGAAAGCAGTCTTTGTCGCATCGTGACCGACAGCATGATGATGATGATGTGTGTGAACTATTTTAAAGT